>JBBPMP010000185.1:0-40318 GCA_038090395.1 Boletales sp. KT-2023a | reverse complement strand
TACGGGAATTTCGACGACTTCATGCTCGAGTTGAATAGTGGCCATCCTCGAGTACCTGGTGAACTACTGGTAAGCACAGGCAGGGCTCATAACCTGTAGAAAGCTGTAGTTTTACTTAGTAGTCACTAAGGTAAAACTACCTTACCGAAAGTCTAAGTACGCCGTGCTTACATAAGCACGTGGTAAACAACCGTATACCGACTGTAAATTCTAACAGTATTGCACCAAGCTCTTGGCAGAGTTACATCAGAAGCAACACTGGGCAATTGCACATCTGGTCTATGAGCCAGTTGGTGAGCACCTGGCACCATGCTCTTCACCAGGTTGCTCTTCAAATCTCAGATCCCATCAAGCCAGAAATTCCTACATACTTCAAGATCATCAAAAAGCTAATGGACTTGTCAATGATGAGGTAGAAACTGGAGAATCACAAGTACTTGAATGCATCCAAGTTCTTCAATGACTTCAAGTTGATGATTCGAAATTGCTTGATCTTCAATCCTGCTGGTATGCCCGTCAATCCAGCAGCATTGAGTTGTAATGCCTTTTTGACAAGAATTGGAAAAATCTGCCACCACTACAGGAAGCGAGTGAAGAAGAATATGAGCCAGAGGAACATAAGTCAGTGGAGAAATGCAACCGTGAGACCATCGTCATGCAAGACAATATCTACAATCTAATGTATTATTCTACACAGGTAGGATCACAACAATGAAGGCACAGATTGAATTGATGCGGGGGAATTTGCTAGTGCTGAAGAACCAGTCACAGAAGGAGAAGAATAAGAATAAGAAGAAGGAATCAAAACCCACCCCCACCAGGTTGAAAACAGCTACCTCCCGTAGTACCAAAGCACTCAGTGCAGGCAATCGTGCTGTCAAATGGAAAGGAAGAAGCTGATTTCAGAGGATGATGCATTGTTGTTTGACTGGAGGAAGGATCTCAGCGAAGCAATCACAAAACCTGATGGGCCAAAGTTGGAGAAAGTCATTCAGATCATCCACGAAGGTGTCCCCAAGATTTGTGATGTGAGTGATTTCATTTTTGAAAGAGTGCACCAGGATTTACTGATTCCAGCTCAGCGAGAAACTCTGACTCATTCTGTTTATTTATTTTAGTATTTCTACTTTCACATGTGATTGGTGGTTGGTGAGGATTTCTCATGCAGGATGGTTATTGGTCTTCCTGCTCTTACTGTCCTTCTTATGATGCCAAGTGTTTACTCTTGATCTTTATATATATATATTCTTTTCAAGCCTATTACTTCACTTTTCATCCATTAGCACATACATCCATACAATTATCATATTACTAAAGAACAGCAGTCTGATCTCATTCATCTAGGATTCAGCAGAGTAGAAATGCCAGGCTACAGGTTTTATGTTGCAGGGCTTCCAAATCAAGTTATAATTCAAGCAAAAAAATGACTAAGCAGGTTGGATAGTGTTGCAATGGAGCAAACCACTTTTTAACTCCTTCTTATACAGTGCATCACCATGCTCAATTGTCAAACCATGACGTAGGCTCTATCCTATGCTCAATTACCTCGTCATTGCCTCACAAGGTATCCTATACTCAATTTCCTCATCACCCCATCCACTTTATCTCGTCATTCCCACATGGTGGCCCCCACCCTATGCTCAATTACCTCGTCATTGCTCCACAAGGTGAGCCTCATCCTATGCTCAATTACCTTGTCTGGATTGGCCCAAAGGTACCCCATCTGCCGAATTTGCCTAGTCATCAACCTCATCCCCTGCTCAATTTCCTCATTGTTGGCCCATAAGGTGTGTCCCATCTTATGCTCAAATTTCCTTCACTGAATTGGCCCATGCATCGCCATGTTTGCCAAACTTGCATAGGTGTTTTTGTTATTACTATTCCTTAGTTGTCATCGAGCTCATCACCATACAGTGTCTTTGCTGTTGTTATCCCCCTGGTCTCTGCCTTGACCATAAATCCGTTCACCGGTGCCATCCACTGGTGGACAGGTTTGCATCACCTGGACTGCTTCGACCACCAATGCCACCCACTTCTCTACCAAGTTGGTCAACCGAATGTTTGACGACAAGTTTACCATTGTGAACAATGTGCAGACTTCTTCTGGTTCACTCTAAACCACAACCTTTGTCCCCCCCTTCACCTTCCAGATCGTCATGATCTGTATGACATTGACCTTTGTAAGTTTGAATTATACATCTGAGTTACTATTATGCTAATGGATAGAAGCATTATCACTGGGCTGCCACACCTGCCCTGGTTCAAGGAGATTCTGGCTTATGTTGATCTGTACTGTAGAAATGAATGATTTGTAGCGGTTCCAGTTTCTATCAATTGCTTAAAATTTGGTCACAATACAAGCTTGGGATACAATTGAAATAGAAGGTGCTGATGGGATTGGAAAGTTTGAGATCACATTGGGATGCATTGGGAGTCACGCCGACCCATGTGAACCCATTGAAACTGTGGGAATAGGGGTTATGGTCCTAATTTAGTTGGTGGCTTTGGAATTGCATTGGAACACCTTGGGAATGACCTTCCAATTGTGCATTGTGGCATTGTCATAATTTAGGGTGTGATTGTAACAAAATTGTAACTGTGCTGTCATATTTTAACATTGCAATGCCTTATCAGGCATTACAATTAAAACTAGTTTTTTGTGACATAATGTGAATGGTGTCACTATCATGTCAGCATGTGATGTGTGATGAAAGGAATGAGAATATTGACATACCATGAGAAGTGCAAGAAGCAAGCAGACTTGGTCCCACTCTCCTTCCAATAGTTGGAGCTGAAAGACTTTGCAGCACTTCTCTGAGTTATTTCCATGCTTTGAATGCAAGCTGTTCAATAAAAGTGTTGACATCCTATATTAATATTGTCATTTTGTGCAGACTCCTATTCTTTTTTTTCCTCTTCCTTTGATTTCTCTTTCCCTTCCACATCTGGACTTATTTCTTTTCATTCCATTCCTAGATGATCTTGATCGGACACAGTGTTACACTGGATCTGATCACTCTTTTTTTAGATCTCCCTATGTTTTCCTATGTGTGCAGCTTTGTGCAGTTTCTATTCTTACTCCAGACAGCCCCCCTGATCACAGCACTTGGCTGTCCATCTTTACTTAGATCACCCAGCCTTATGGCTATCCCTCTGCAGCCTTCTGCTGTCTCACTGACTCAGTATGACTAGCCCTTTGTAGTATACATATATACCAGCCTGTATCATAGGATAATCTTAAGCAATTCCTACTTGGGTTTTTGTCTTCATTCCCTCATCCCTCAGTCCTCAGCCTTAGGCCTTCATTGCCTACTTCTTTGTCCTTCATCTCCAAGCCTTTCATTAGGCTCACTCTACCTCCATCTCCAACAGCAACCCTGAGATCTGTCACGTCCTGTGTCCTTTCCACACCATCTGCACCATCCTCCAATGTCTCCACCTTGTGATCCACTGTCACATCACTCCCTCCACACTCTGTCACTATTGTCCACTGCCAGGTGACAACTCTGCCTTTTCCTGACTTGTCTGTCATCCCTGGCAGGTCTCTGTTCCCATCCCTGTATGTAGTTCCCCATTCTGCTCTAGACCTGTCTCCATTCCTGCTGTTGCACTCTGTCTACCCTGTAGTAGTAATCTGTCATCCCTATCTTACATAATCTGTTTACTCTGCTCTCCATTCACCTTTAGTACAGCCTCTGCGCTCATGTACTTAATCCACTCTCACTGAGGACTTATTCCTCAGGTGTAAATCCATGAAGTTACCTCTGGTCACTTTCTGTGTGATCTCCCTCTCACTCTCTTCCCTCTCTTACTCTCTGTCTGCCTTGGTAGCTCTAAGCTATCATTGTACCTCTGTACAACTCCATCCCCTGAAATACAAAGACAGGGCAGTACAAGGGCACAAGCACACCTGAAGCTGCAGTCCTCACCCTTTGTCTCCATCTCCATCTCCAACCCTGACCTCTGCTCCCCCCACATCCGCTCCACGCCTCTGACCTCCAGTGACCAGTGGAACTGGACTTGACAAGATCCCTCTGTCTGTACTATGTCTGATTGATGTCAGTCCCCTTGATCCACCTTTACATGATCAATGCCACCTGAAACCTTTGTCTATGACTTTGACCCTGAGATCCCTGAGTCTACCCCTAGGCCTATATGGCATACCTCCATCACTCTGAACCTTCGTTCTGGAGCTAATACTTTCAACTCCTGACTTCCTTGACTTGAAGGTGTCCCTCCAAGTCTACTTCTGTTCCTACCCAGACCAGTTGTAACAAATATCAGCAAGTGTAAATACATGGACATCATAAGATATACTTACCTCTTTGAGTTTGAGTGTGTCACTGAGCATGCAAAAAGTCAAGGACCATTGGACTTTCATATTGACAATGAGTTGCAAGGGAGGCAAGTGTGTCTGAATGGTCTTGAATAATTCTTTACATTGTGCTGATGAATGAGCCTAAAAATGCCTGTCAGTGTCTCAGCAACTCCAATTACATATGTGTAAGGGTACATGCCTTGACAGAGATGGTGTGAACAAGGCCAATTGGGTCTTGATCCTCACCATTGCTTGAGACAACAATATCATCAGGTGAGGAGGGGTTGTAGTGTTTTGATGTGCTGTATATTGCAAGGAACATCTGCATTGCAAGGTTGATGATGTGGGCCATGCAGCTGTGATGTGATAGTCAATATATGTCATTACAATCAGGACTGACTTACCATAACTGTCACTTTGCCCCATCAAAAGGCTTACCCATCTCAGACATCAGGAGATATGCAAACTCCATCATTATCATGTTGTTGTTGCTCGCATTGTCACTTGTAACATATCCAATCTAATGGTATTGTGAGTGGATGAGTATACATAGCTAGCAGATTACATACCCTATGAGTAATGCCAAGGCGTTTGATAGCCTTATACAGTGCCTGCCTAAGATGGACCCCATTGTATGCATTGTTGAGCTGGATGAGCACAATAAAGCTGGTGTGAAGGGTCCACATGTGTGGTGTGTTCTCTTCAATCCATGATGCAGTGACAGCAAAGTAACTGTCACAGTTCGAGGCCTGCCAGGTGTCACAGGTGAGGCTAATTTGACCTTGGACATTTTGACCCTACTGTGTTACATTGGTTCAGTAATGTGTAAGGGTATGTGTAAATACTGATAGTTTATTTTTGAGCAAGAGAAAATCAATCTTGAATTTCTTGATAATGTGCTCACACACTGTGGTATGACTGGGTATCTTCATCTTGTTGGGAGCACATGAGACAATGTCAAGTAATCATTGGAACATTGGATGCTCCATGCAATGAATAGGCTGTAGCATTGTTCATTAGTGAATTAATGACATTAGTAAAATTGCTCACCTGGTCCATCGCAACAAGCCACTCAATAGCAGCATTGCAAAACACAGAGTCAGAATATTGAACAACTGTGCTTGCCAGAACGAGATGACTGTCAAGGGACAGTTGCCTACTGATGCTGGCACTGGACAAGGCGGTGTCATGTTGATGAGCTTCTTCCTCTTGGTGGTGTTTGGTGTTGATGGGTAACATGGATGTAAATCTGTTGTCAGCAGCCCACTTCTGATATGTTTCCTCATGGGCTGCTTGCTGGTGACACTGTAGCATAGTCATTTGGTCAACAATAATGATGTGCTTTTTGAGTTGTTTGCTAGTATAGATAATTAATGAAAAATCAAATAATGCAGAGAAAAATGCGCCTGCAAGTATTACAGTTTCAAACCTTCTTGTTGTCTGAGTTCAGGTATGGAGTGGAGAAATGTACATCGATATCTTGAGTATGTTCTACTCATCCCCTCTTGGTTGGCTTGTCTATGTCAATGACTTGAACATCCTTGAGAAGACCATCAGATCTGGTAGTATGAGCCCCATCATGGGCAGCTCTATTGACCTGTGATGCTATGCAGTCCTTCTGAAGCCCTACAATGTGTTCATCAGTATTTGGATACAATTGTTGTAAATTTACCTTTTTTTTTTTGGGTGGGCCATCTGTGTCAGATTCTGCATTGGATGTGGCAGCATCAATGTCAAGGACTTTCTGAGTTTGTTTTGGGCCAGCCTCACTGCCAGGTGCCAGTGTATGACAATCTTCAGGTGGCCATGTTACTATATAAGCTTTTCGGTGGGAGGAAAGCTCCAAATTGGCAGCATTCTCAGCACATGTCACACATTCCAATGGTATGGCTGCACATTTGGGCCAGCAAGGCTGTTCTTCAGTGCTAGACATATTGCCTGAATAAGCAAACAAATAGGATTGGTTGGTGAAATGAAAATTTCATATCTGTGTATCATTTATAGTTATCAGCTCTTGCTGGTAACAGGGATGTGCAATCCTTCACATGGCTTCAGGGCTTCTGGGCCTGGCTTGGCTCAGCTCACAGCTTCTCAAAATGACAAGCCAAGCTGTGAGCCCCACCAAGCCCCAATGCAGCCTGGCTTGGCCAGGCTTTTAGGGGCTTGGCTTGGTAAGCTCATGGCTTTCAGGCCAGGCCACGGAATCACTAGAGGTCCCACAGGATGTGTAAGCCATGCCAAGTTGCTTCAGGTAATGCAGTTGCTGAGTGTCTATAGACTGAGTGTTGATAATCTATGAATCAGTACCCAGCAAGCATTGAAGCTGATGGCCAACAGCATGCATTGCTGTTGGATTTGAATACTTCTGGTTCTAACCCCATCCTTTCACTGCCCTTACAATGGTCAAGGGGTGAGAAATCTTGACAAACATGCATGAATTGGTGGAAATTCTATAACTCAACATAAGTAATTGTGATACATATGTATGGTTGCTTTCCTCAAAGTACAGTAATCACTAGATCATCTATGGGGACATGGATTTGGTCTTTGTATACTTGAAATGTGACTGGCCTCCCCAACATGCTCAAGATCTCTGTGGATTCCAAGAAGACTATTGGTGGCTTATATGTATAAGCTCCTTGAAATTGACTTGCATGGCAAGTTTACATGATTGTTGCTTCTCCAAAAGACAAAGTATGCTGCTCTCAAAGTGGAGGATGGTATGCAGCCCTCAATAGATGTCAAGATACTGGACATGAAGCATAGAGAATATTGCACATTATTGAAAATGTCTGCAAGTGAGTGATTTTTGTCATCATGCCTGGTTTAATTCACTATGTTCAGTTTGACAGATATATCTTTCATCAGATTCAGTTGGAAGAGGTGATGAAAATCCTTGTAGAAAACATTCAGGAGTATCTGAGCATGGTTGGATCAAACATGCAGTCTAGAAAGGTTAAGTTGGAGGATTTCACCATTTTCAAGGTGTGTGTGCTTTTGTGTGATTTTTTCAGCAACAGTCATGAACAGAATGTGATAGTGATTGGGTAAAAATCACGAGGACTATCCTGATACAAAGAGACAACTATACATTCAGGTTGTACTGTGCATCAATGCAAAAGGTGGGAGTGTATACTCTGAGGATGTCATTTCCTACATTTTTTGTGTTGCTCTTGGGTAGGACAGCACCAAGAGTGCTCAAATGGATTGTGCAAAACATTCCAACATGCTGAAAAAAATGTCTGATGAGCTGAGCATTGATTACAAGTGTTATCCAGTACATCAGATATTGCTGCCAATTGAATGCTTGTATGATCCAATCAAGGGCATGGACAGGGGATGTTGTTGAAATGTCTTGGTTAGTCAATGGGCCCTTTCAAACTCTGTGATCAATGGTCTTTCCAGAACTCAATCTGGGGCAGTGCAGGGCCTTTGGGGGATTTGAGGCTGGTTTTGTAATCCACATGCTTGATTTTTCAGTGTTAGATGAGGAATGTTATCAAAACTCAGAGCCATTCCTTATTTGGTGTCAGGGATGCAAAGAACAAATGGTGTTTTTGCCAATATATGGAAACAAGAGGTGAGCCTGGCCATGTTCACTATGCTTACTGCTTGCATGTATCCAGTCTTTGATTCTGCACCTCTCTGGTGTAGTGTGTGTCATACAGATACAGATGTACATTGAGTGGTATTACCAAGGATGGACTGTGTGTAAGGATGCAATGTGTGGCTACCAGACACATTCAATGGGAGTCCACAGTTGGTGTTGCATGCAACCAAGTTTGCCTCAATGCAATGGGAGTATGTATTTGGACATGGCATTGTATATGCAATTGAGTACTTTATGATGTTATTTGATGCCAAAAAGGCCAGGAAGGTGGGAATGGGGAGTGTGCATTTTGATATGGATTCCTTTTTTTGTTGATGTATCACTCATGGGATTGATAGAGAAAGTCCATAACATGATGAAGATCAATATAGAATTGATGGATGGATGAGTACAATGATCAACAGGTGTATCAAACAATGTGGGTGGTTGTTCAATCTTGGTAAACTGTTTCTGACAACATATGTATACCTGTGCTTTTTTTGGATATTAATATTTGCAATATTATGGCTGCATGTGCATGTTGTCAAGTCCGGTTCTTCCACATCTCCGGAGGTCGGAGCGGAGTGGACGAGATGGGGGTGGGGGTCAGAGGTCAGACAGAGGTGGAGTTGTATGAAGAGGACGTCGGCTTCAGGGATCGCCTGCGCCCTTGCACTGTCCGTGTCCTCGGATTTCGGAGGACAGAGTCGGATGTAGGTACAATGATAGCGGGTGCTACCGAGGTGGAGAGAGAGCGAGAGGACGAGGAACGAGACGGGAAGTAACTTAGATGCAGTTTTCCAACTGAGGCTAATCCTCAGTGGAGTACAAACTAAATACAAGGAAGTCAGAGGCTGTACTACAGGGGTGATGGAGGGTGGATCATGCGGAGTATGTAAATGTACATACTGGTGGTGCATGCTCAGGGAAGGCGGCAGGTACAAGGATGGAGAAGACAATAGAGACAAAAGACTAGGAGTAAATGTGGAAACGAAATAGAGAACAATAGGGAATGGAACCGCAAAGAAAACGGATGTCGGGAGGTGTCCGGACTTATCGCACGAAGGCAGACCAAGCGCAGCAGACTTCGGACAGGAGAAGTGCAGAGTTGTCGCCTGACAGCGGACAACAGGTGGTGGACTTCGGAGGGGGAGTGCGGCATAGAGATGGAGAAGTCGGATGGGAGGTGCGGAGGATGGCGGATGGTGTGCAGAGGAGTCAAGAAGGGCACAGGACATGACACATGTCCTGTGCCTTCCATCCCATTCTGCATACCCCTATCCAACACCTCCACACCTCCAACCCATCTCCTGTCTGGAATCCACCCCCTTCATCTGCTCTTGCATGATATGTCTGCTGTTCCTGACATCTCTGCCTTCCCTGACGTCTCTGCCCCCCTGACAGGTCTTGGCCCCTCCCTGTATTTAGTTCTCCATCTCTGTCACTGTCATTATGCTCCATCATCCCTGTAGTAGTAGTCTGTCATCCCTTGACATCACCAGTATGTAGCCATCATACTCCACTACTCCACCCTCCATCATCCCTCAGACATTCCTGTATTTAGTTCCGATCTTGCTGAGGACTTATTCCTCAGTTCATAAATCAATTTAATCACTGTTACAATTCCCTCTTTTCTTCTTCCTTTGTCATACTTACAGTAACTGAGACCGGCATCACCCAGTATCTTTTACCTTCTATAGAGTGTTCTAGAACGTACAACACGTTCGTCACACACTGTTCTTATCTTGCCTTGTGTTCTTCATCTCCATTGCCTCATGTTCTTTCTTATCTCCACCATGAGGTGATCCTTATCTTTTCTGTCTCAGTTTTGACCTTATCCTGAGTACTACTTAAAGCTTAGTCATACATTGATTGTACCCTAGCTTAGTTCTGCTCAAATTTACCTCATCTCCTCTGAATCCCTTGATCCTTCATCCACCTCTTTGTTGAACAATTCTTTAATCTCACCATTGACTCTCCTAGTCAACTGAACCTTTGATCTCCAACCAATGATCTTATCAGTTTGACTCTTCATTGTCTGGCAAGTCCTGCTAGACCCCTTCGAACCATTGACTCTCATCTCTAGTTCCTTTTGAGCCTACGCTTGTTTCTACCTGGACCAAGTGTAACAGTCACCTCCTCATCTCATTCTCATTCTCTCTCTCTCTCTCTCTCTGCCTCTAGTGTTTTAAAGTCCAGTTAAGGACTGCTCAAAAGACTGCAGACTGGACCAGACTGACAGCAGTTGCAAAGGACCAACAGTCTGGTCTTTCCTAATTGAGAAAAAAAAATAAAAACCAGATGAAAACCGGTCTGAATCAGTTGCAACCATGCCCAATAGCATCCCCCTATAGAGGACTACATACCCTAATTTTTCCTGATTTTCTATCTCTCAATTTCATTTCATAGATCTAGAAATTACTGTACATAGTAACCCAAAAATGACTATATCTCGCTCATTTCTTAACTGATTGATGTAAATATTTGTTCTGTAGCTTGGCAAGAGTATGCGCTACCTTTTATATCTACAGTATATTACTAAGCGCAATTTCCATGAGAAGACCAGTCATTTGAAATACTGGTTGCAAACCAGTCCAAACCAGTCCAAAAATGTCTAGGACTTTTTGGGACTGGTTTTTTGAGGTTTCTGTCCAGTCTCAACGATTTCATTTTTTGGTAGGACCAGTCCAGGTCTGGTCTTTCCAAAAAAGGCAAAAAAACCAGACTGGACTGGACTTTAGAACACTAGTCTGCCTCAGTAGCCTATGGCTATCATTGTACCACATCTGACTCAGACCTCTGAAATCTGAGAACTGGACAGTGTGGTGGTGCAGGTGATCCCTGAATCCAAGTCCTCTTCATACGACTCTGCTCCCATCTTCAACCTCCGACCTCTGGCCCTTCCAGGTCCACTCTGATATCTGCCCTCCAGAGACATGGAGGAACTGGACTTGACAGCATGTCCTGATGCATTCATTTACTATACATACAACTCAGGAATACTGTACATGTAGTTAAGGAAAACTCTGTGGACAGTTAGTAAAACTACTGAATACCAGTACCTTGAGAATTGAAAACATAGTAGGAGTGCTAGATTCCATACCTCAAAGAATATTCTGTGTGAAGCTTGGAAATGCAGAATTCTTGCACATCTTACTATGTATGTAAATCAGTGAAAAAAGTATTATACATACATACCATACACTAAGAAAAGTATCATATACACATATAGTAAAACAGGACAAAACCTTGCTAAAACCAATAGGATCTACTTTTCATGCTTTTGAATGGTTTGGTGAAAATGATAAAAAATAAGCAAAACAAAAAAGTGTTGTGTAAATTTACTAATACTCCTAGGAAAATGGCTTGATGTCCATCACCTCAATCCTCCAGATCCCTTGAAAGTCAGTTGGAATCAAAATACATAGTCAACAGGAATAGGAATCATAGTCAAGCAGGAAGCCAGGCTTTGAAGATGTGACAATGTCACATCCCATGTCTTCTCCACACCCCTATCCAATTACTCCACCTGCGATCCACTGTTGCATCATCCCCTCTGTACTCCACCACTCATTGTCTGCCATCAGGCAACAACTCCGCCTTTCCCTGACTTGTCCATCATCCCTGGCAGGTTCCTGTTCCCATCCCTGTATGTAGTTTGCCATTCCACTCTAGACCCATCTCCGTCCCTGGTTGTACTCTGTCCTCCCTGTAGTAGTAATCTGCCCCCCCTGTCTTACATTACTCCACTACTCTGTTCTCTGTTACAATTTCCTCTTTTCTCTTCTTTTGTCATACTTAGACCAGCCCCACCCGGTATTCTACTCTTTCTTTAGAGTGTTCTAGAATGTACAACATGTTCATCACACACCGTTCTTATCCTTGTCTCATGCCTTTCATTTCTGTTGCCTTGTGTTCTCATATCTCTACCATGAGGCAACTCTTATCTTTCCCTTTCTCCACCTTAACCTTATTTCAAGTAATACTTAAGTCTTAGTCGTACATCGATTGTACCTTAGCTTAGTTCTGCTCAAACTACCTTGTTTTTCTCGCGATCTCCTTGATCCCTCATCGACCTCATCATCGGACGACTCTTTGATCTTCCCATTGACTTCCAACGTCGATTGAACCTGTCAAGTCCAGTTTCTCCAGTCTCCGGGCATGTGGACGTGCGGACATAGGAGGTGCTGAGGTCAGGGTCGGATGGTGAGGACAGCGGCTTCAGGAGGTGCCTGCGCCCTTGTACTGCCCTTGTCCTTGTATTTCGGAGGGGCGGAGTACGGACAGATTACAATGGCGGCAGTGAGGCGACCAAGGCAGAGTGGCAGGTAAGCGAAGAGAGGAGGAGAGCGAGATTGGACAGGGTGGAGTGGAGAGACAAAGTTGGAGCAGAGAGACTTAGTTGATATTCAAACTAAGGTTTTCCTCAGCGAAGTACAGACTTAAATACATGAGCATGGAAGCTATATATTGGAGAGCGGAGAGTGGAACTGTGGAAATACATAAGGGTACATACTAGTGGCGCATATTCAGGGAAGATGAAAGGTACAGAAATGGAGAAACAGAACTAGACCGATCGTGAGGTAAAGATGAAGACAATAGAGACAAAAGAAACTTGAGTGAATGTAGAAACAATAGGAAGAGACAAAAAAAGGAATGGGACCTTAAGGGAACCGGATGTCCGGAGGTGTCCAGACTTGTCACGCGAAGGCGGACCAAGACAGGCGGACTTTGGACAGGACAGTGCAGAGTCAGACGAAGGGTATGGATAAGGCGGATGAAGGTGAAAGGGCACAGGACATGACAGAACCTCTGATCTCTCACCGATCATCTTATTGGTTGAACCCGAGTCGTCTGGCAAGTTCTGCTAGATTTCTCTAAACTATTGACTCTTGTCTCTAGTCCCTTTTGAACCTATGCTCATTCCTACCCAGACCAAGCATAACAAAAGAACTAAGCTCTACTCTGGGCTACCATTGTTGTAGTTCCCCACCATTTCTTCCCCACCCCCTTGTTGTACCAGACTTCCTAGGTTGCTCCTTGACTCCTACCGTTCTCAAGTGCAGGAGCTCCCCTCTGATTCATCCCCCTCTTCCACTGCCACTGAATACCTAGACCAGGACGATGACTCTGACGTCCAACTCCCTGACAACCTTGAACAAGAAGAAACTCTCACCCTTGCCCACAACTTTTCTGCTTCTGTCTCTATCCCTCAAATCCCCACTTCCCCCTCCTCTACTCCCATAGCAACCAGACCTCCTCTTTTTGTCTCCTCCACCCCTACCCCTCCTCTTCCACCACTCTCTCACTGCTTTGCCACTTCTCACACACTGCCACCTTTCCTTCCCCCCACCATGATGACCAAACCCACTGAACTTCGCATCTGCACCCCTGATGCCTTTGATGGTGACTATGCTAAGGCATCCCCTTGCTTGACTCCATCCGAACTTACCTGTTGGTAAACAAAGACATCTACAACACCGATAACAAGAAAATCACCTTTGTCCTTTCCTATATGAAGGCAGGTGCAGCCCTCACCTGGGCATCCTTCTTTCGAAAAGCTGCCTTGGTTGTCGACACCATTGGAAACCCAGTTGGCTTTGGAACCTTCACCAGTTTCATCACCAAATTCAACACCACCTTCAAACACCATGACACCAGAGCCCTCACCATCAGCTGGCTCTCCACCCACCACATGCCCAACACCACCCATCCTGCCGACCTTGCTTCCTACATCTCGACCTTCACAAGCAAGGTCCAGATCAGCCAGATCACTGATGAGAACGTTCTCATCAGTTACTTCTCTGCTGGTATCCCTGTGAAACTCATCTGCCACATTATGACCATGGACACCATCCCCACAAAGGTTGAAGACTGGTACTCCAAGGTGATCCACTTTCAAACTCAATGGGGTGGTGCTGAGGATACCACTTGTCAAAATCGCTCATCCACTACCACCTATCAATCCTTCTCATCCCCCTCTCCCTCCTGTCATTCCACCAAAGATCCAAATGCCATTGATGTTGACACCATTCATAATCCAAAGATCACTCAAGCCAAAAGGCAATACTGTATCAAAAATGGACTTTGCTTCCACTGTTGCAAATCTGGCCATCTCTCCTCTACATGCCCCACCTTTCCCTCCAGCCCTCAGCTGAAGAAGGAGGTTAGGAAGGTCGAAGAATTACCCAAGCTAGAAGAGCTTGACAATGACAATGAAGAAACCATTGCTTGCATCTCCTTTGTGATCCCCAACAAGGATTTTTGAATGGAGGGCATACCCCAACGCAATGATCCTTCTCTTTCTTTTCTTGTGCACCTGTACTTGTAAACTTGATAGCTAGACAATCTATGCAAATCCCTGTTCAAGTTATTGAGCCTTCACACTTGAAAGCCATTGGAACCCGTGCTCTCATCAACTCTGGAGCACAAATCTCTTGTGTTGACTGGGACTTTGTTCAAAAACACAAACTCCCGAAAACCCAACTCTCCTCCCCCATTGCTGTTCGAAATGTCGACCAATCTCTGAACAAGAATGGCCTCATCCAATTTTCTACCACCCTCTATGTCCGCATCAGCCAAGTCTTCTACTCTGTTCTCCTCCACATCCTCAATTGTGGGAAGGAAAATGTTATCCTTGGACTCCCTTGGCTTAAGGAAGTCAACCCCACCATCGACTGGTCAAAACACCAACTCTCCATTCCCCTTGAATCCGATCAGTCAAATGATCTTTACCAGAAACACACTTGCCCTCCCTCTACTCCTTCCTCACCTTGTCCTATCCACCATGTCAACGTTGACACTGTCTGGGATGGACAACTCTATGATTACATGAAGAAGGAAACTGAACAACAACACCTTGTTCACAACAATGACTGTCGAGTCATCCAACGCCTCATCTGCTGTGGGTCCCGTTTCATCCTCAACACTACCATCACCAAGCTCACCACAGCAACTGAACTTGCAGCTGCTGCTGAGAAAGCTAAACCCAAGGTCACCCTTCCTTCTGAATACTCTGAATTCTCCGCTGTCTTCTCTAAGGAAGCAACTGACCATGTTCCCCCCAGCCGACCCTATGACCACAAGATCAACCTTGACAAATCCTTTACCCCAAAAATCAGCAAACTCTATCCTCTCACCCCTGATGAGAAGCTTGCAACAGAGACTTTCCTTGACGAAAACATTAAAGCTGGCAAAATCCACCCCTCAAACTCCCCCCAAGCTGCCCCTTTCTTCTTTGTCAAAAAAAAGGATGGTGGCCTCTGCCCCTGCCAAGACTACTGCTATGTCAACAAACATACTGTTTGAGATGCTTACCCCCTCCCTCTCATCTCCGACCTCATTGATAAACTCAAGGGAGCCAAAGTCTTCACTAAGTTTGACATTCTCTGGGGGTACAACAATGTTTGCATCAAGGATGGCCATCAATGGAAGGCCACCTTTGTCACACACAAAGGCCTCTTTGAACCCACCGTCATGTTCTTTGGGCTTTGCAACTCTCCTGCCACCTTTTAACATTTCATGAATGACTCCTTTCATGACATGATTGCTGAAGGATGGCTGGTCATCTACATGGACGATCTCTTGATCTTCTCCCCTGGCCAGAAAACCCATGAGGAACGCACCAAACATGTTCTCAAATGTATGGAAGAACTTGACCTCCACATCAAGCTTGAAAAGTGCAACTTTGCCACCTCTGAAGTTGAATACCTCAGCATGATTGTCCACCCTGATGAATTAGCAATGGACCCTGTCAAACTTGATGGTATTCACGAATGGCCTACCCCTGCCAAAGTTAAGGATGTTTGCTCCTTTCTTGGCTTTGCCAACTTCTACCGTCGCTTCATCCCCAACTATTCCAACATTGCTCGACCTCTCCTTGATCTCACCAAGAAGAATCAACCCTGGTCTTGGTCCCCTTCTTGCCAACAAGCTTTTGATGAGTTAAAGAAACTCTTTCTCTCCCAACCTATCCTTCACCTCCTCGACCCCTCTCGCCTCTTCGCTATCACGACTGACACATCTAAATATGCCTCTGGAGGAGTCCTCCTTCAAACCAATGCCAATGGCAACTGGCACCCTTGCTCTTATCTCTCCCAAACCTTCTTCCCTGCTGAATGAAACTATGATATCTATGATCATGAACTTCTTGCCATTATTCATGATCTCAAAACTTGGCAACACTATCTTTTGGGTTCCCCTTTCCCTGTCCAAGTCTTTACCGACCACAAAAACCTTACCTACTTCCGACAACCTCAGAAGCTCAACCGACAACAGGCTCATTGGTTGCTTGACATCTCCAACTACAACCTCCAACTCACCCACATTCCTGGCTCCTCCCTGGCTGCTCCTGATGCCCTCTCTCATTGCCCTGATCTCCTCCCCTCTCACAATGACGATAACGACAATGTCACCCTCCTTCCTGACTCCCTCTTCGTCAACCTCATCGACACCTCCCTTCGGGAGAAGCTAGCCTCCTCCTCTGCTTCTAACCCCCTTGTGCTCAATGCACTCTGTGCCACTACTGGTGACATTCCCACTCACTTTTGCTCTCACCTCTCTGATTGGCAGTATGATGCTGGCATTCTCACCTTCCAAGGACATGTCTATGTCTCCCTTGACCTCTGCCACTCCATTGTCCAATGACATCATGACCACCCTTCCACCAGCCACCCTGGCTATTTGAAAACTCATCAACTTGTCACTTCTGAATTCTGGTGGCCTGGTCTCGCTCACTTCATTCACAAATACGTTGAAGGCTGTACCTCCTGCCAATCTGCCAAAGCAAACACTCATCCCACCATTCCCCCCCTCACTCCCATCTCTTCCTCTTGCACCTACCCATTCCAGCAAGTCTCTTGTGATCTCATCACTGACCTTCCCCTCTCTGATGGCTTTGACAGTCTTTTGGTCATGGTCAACCATGGGCTTATTAAGGGGGTGATTCTCTGCCCTATGAAGAAATCAGTCTCTGCCGAAGGGATTGCTTCTCTCTTTTTCCACAAAGTCTACACTCAATTCAGTCTCTACGATAAAATCATCTCGGATCGTGGCCCCAATTTGCCTCTACCTTCACCAAGGAACTTGGATGCCTCCTTGGGTATGACCTCTCCCTCTCCACTGCCTATCATCCTCAGTCAGATGGAGAAGCAGAACATGTTACTCAAGAAGTTGAAACTTATCTCCACATCTTCTATGGCAACTCCCCATCTACTTGGTCCGAAATAATATCCCATGTGGAATTCACACATAATCACCATCCCCACTCTGTCACCAGCAAATTCCCATTCTTTCTCAGGATGGGCTTCGAACCCCATCCTCTTCCCACCATCCTAGCTGAATCCCACCTTCCAGCCATTGAAGAGCACCTGAAACTCCTCTCTGCAGCTCGAGATGAGGCTCTAGCAGCTCATGAACTTGCCAGACAAGTCATGCAGTCTTGATTTCATGGAAAGTTCACTCCCTTCCAGAAAGGCAACAAGGTTTGGCTTGAAGCTCAAAACCTTAAATGGCTTATCTCTCATCCAAAATTTGCTCCCAAATGAGAAGGACCCTGTACCATCACCCACGTTCAATCTCCCCTGACATATAAACTCTGCCTCCCTTGTACCTGGAAGATACACCCCACGTTCCATGCTTCCCTTTTATCGCCCTATTGCGAAAATGACGTACATGGTCCAAACTTCCCTGCTCCATCTCCTGACCTTATCGATGGAGAAGAAGAGTATGAAATGGAGAAAGTCATCCGACACAAGGGATCACCACATAACCAGAAGTTCTTGACCTGATGGAAGGGTTACTCAGCCAAAGAAGACTCCTGGTTACCCGAATCGGAGTTCAAACATGTGAAGAAGCTTCTAAACGACTATAAGAAGCTCCACCCTTCTGTCTTTCCCCCTTCCCAACCTCCATCATCCTCCTCTCATCATTGAAATGTCTTCCCCAACCAGATCCTCTTCTCCCACTCAGACCCCTGCTGGCTGGACCACCCCTCTCCTCTATCGCATTCAAGGCATTGAAATTCCTGAACCTCACCCCACCATTAATTCTCCCTGGAACCCCCCTCCTGAACTCCCTCCTGCCAACTCCACCTCCAAGATTCCCTGGACTGCACCCTATGTTCCCCCTACCCCTCCTCCTAATGCTGACACTGTCCTCTCCATTGCAGTTCCTCTCTATATCCACTGTATTCAGCTGGAGCACTTCCCTTTCCCTGCACAGACTGCTATGTATTTACACCTGGACCATCCTGACCTCATCATTCCCCTTCGTTATCATCTAGAACCATATTCTGCTCTCGAATCCCTCTTACATTTGTACAACAAACTCCCCCATCTCCTTTCTATTGCCAACCAAGTCCATGCCCACTCCTATTTGATGACCCAATCCGCCCTCATTCACGATGTGCACAGACAACTCCTCTCCCTCACCACTTGTTACAACTGGTCTGGATAGGAACAGAAGTAGACTTGGAGGGACACCTTCAAGTCAAGGAGGTTAGGGGTTCAAGGGGTTGGACTCGGAACGATAGTTCGGAGTGATGTAGGTATGCCATATAGGCCTAGAGATGGACTCAGGGATCTTGGGGTCAGAGTTGGGGATGAAGGTACAGGTGGTGCAAGTCGCATAAGAGCAAATCAAGCAGACTGACATCAGTCAGATGTAGTATGGGCAGAGGAGTCTCGGGGTCGCTGCCGGGGATGAGGGATAGACTGGACCAGCAAAGGTACTAGAATCAAGGTCAAAGGAGTAGGCAATGAGGGCCTAGGACTGAGGACTGGGGGATGAGGGAATGAAGGTGAAAACCCAAGTAGGAATTGCTTAGGGATATTCTACAGTACAGGCTGGTATATATACTGCTATGTGCCAGTCGTCATACCGAGTCAGTGAGGCAGCATAAGGCTTGTGGGAGAATAGCCATAAGGCTGGGTATTCTAAGTAAAAGGGGACAGCCAATGACTGCAATCAGAAGAGCTGTCCAGAGTGAGAATAGAAACTGCACAAAGCTGCGTGCATAGGAAAGCATAGGAGTATCTAAGAAAAGAGTGATTGGATCCAGTGTAAGACTGTGTCCGATCGAGATTGTCTAGGAATGGAATGAAAAGATATAAATCCGTGATCAGAAGAGAAGGAGAAGTCTGAGGAGGAAAGAGAAAAAGGATAGGGGTCCACATGAATTGTAACACCACTGATCTCATGCATCAACTTGAGATGGACAACCTCTCTGCCGACATCTTTCGATATGTCTGTGTTACGATCTTCTATTCACACATCCTTTTTCCTTCACTTATCCTTCGTTAGAGTGCTTACGCACACCTTTAGTCATCCTTTGTTACTAACGCTGACGCGTCCTCTTCTTACTCATCCTTGATTACTCTTCAATGACGCGTCCCTTTGTTCTTCTCGCTTCCATCGCGTTCTATGCTTACGCGTCCCTCAGTATATAGTCCAGTAGTTGACCCACTGTTCTGTATTCTCAATCTGCGCAATCTAGCGTATTCTCTTGAGTCACTCTCAGTCCCCTCAGTCCTTAGTCCCTAGTCCGTCTTCTAGACGTATAGTCCCAGTCCTTCGTGGCCTTTGAACTGAGTGGTACCTCTTCGTGAGTGTCCTGTTCGTTGGCATCTCTTTAGCTTGGTCTTGGTCTACACGAGGTACGCTCTGCATAACAGTCTGAGAACTCACCAACCAATCTAAGGAGCACCGAATCCCTACCCCAGATCATCTGGAACCCCCTTTAACCCTTGATGACCTTGCGATGCTACACTCTCATTCATCTGGCTACCATACTGCAGTACAGTCCACTGATTACTCCTCTGAACCCTTCACTCAGGCAATGGCTGATGAAATGGATTGTGCCAAAGTATGATGGAATGGACAATGTGATCATCCCCTTCCTCCTCATCATCCTCTCTACTTCAAGGCATGTTATTGTTACAGATGTTCATATTTTCACTTTCTCTTTCTATGATTTCCTTCCCCTTTGGTCCCTGATGGACTGTCATGTTTCTTTCTTTTGGGCCAACGGACCCCTATCCTTTATCTTATCTTATCTTCACAGCCCCTGAGGGGTGTACGCCTTGTCAATGGACAAGATCTAAGCGTATGTTTCTTTTCACTTCTTCATGGACTCACGGACCGTCAATGCATGGACACCTTGTGTTTCCGATCAACATATGTTTTACATGCTTTTACATTTATCTATAGATCTGCCACACCTTGAGGTGATCGGACAGCCTCCCTCATGACATATGCATGTATGCCTCACTGATCACGCACGTAGACCAGTGCTGCCACATCCTTGAGGATGCGGCATGGACTTGATCAGTTAGATCTATTTACAACATGTACAAACCCCTATGTAGTATTTAAACCCAATAGACGAACTGGAGAACTCCAGTCAAGTTCTCTTGGTCTTCCCCCCCAAAGGATTACTAGGAGTTAGACTCTCTGGGTATTGTGTGAACCAGCGCACTCTTCTTTCTCTTTCTGACACTTGCACCTCGCGTGTCATCTTCCCCTATCTCACTTTTCCCACGCCTTTACGCTTGCACTCAGATGAAAGTCTTTGGGTGTTTCAGTTATCATTGCTGTCGCCTTAACCATATCCACCCCCACTGTCCTTACTATGCCTGCCCTTTGTGTGGTCGCCATGCACCTGGACACTCTCAACACAGCTGCCCTCATCACCCAATTCCTCATCCTCCTCCTTCCACTGCTACTTCATCTTCCCCCATTTCCTCTCGGTCTTCTGGTCGCTCTGCACCTTGTCCACATCGCCCTCTCCTTTCCAGATTATTGTCCACTCCCAATGAGGCTGGACCATCTACCCAGATCCCTCCTTGGCATCATCCATGTTGTTGTCATCACCAATCACCTCCTCATTCCTCCCCCCCTTCTGAGTCTATACATCACGCCTTTGCACCCCACTACATCTATGAAGACGACAGTGAAGGCATTGACAATTCTCCTTATGCAAACATGACTGGTTCCCCCAGCGGAGATCATTGCATGGACTTCTAGGTTTCTTTCTATTTTTCCTCGATCTTTCACTTTCACCCTTTTGATTTTCTTGTAGTAACTTCAAATGTACTCTGGGGGTAATGTTACAATTCCCTCTTTTCTCTTCTTTTGTCATACTTAGACTGGCCCCACCCAGTATTCTACTCTTTCTTTAAAGTGTTCTAGAATGTACAACACATTCATCACATGCCGTTCTTATCCTTGTCTCATGCCTTTCATTTCTGTTGCCTTGTGTTCTCTTATCTCTACCATGAGGCAACTCTTATCTTTCCCCTTCTCCACCTTAACCTTATTTTGAGTAATACTTAAGTCTTAGTCATACATTGATTGTATCTTAGCTTAGTTCTGCTCAAACTACCTTGTTCTTTTCATGATCTTCTTGATCCCTCATCGACCTCATTGTTGGACAACTCTTTGATCTTCCCATTGACTTCCAATGTTGATTGAACCTCTGATCTCTCTGATCATCTTATCAGTTTGACCCTTCGTCGTCTGGCAAGTTCTGCTAGACTGTTCTAAACCATTGACTCTTGTCTCTAGTCCCTTTTGAGCCTACACTCATTCCTACCCACACCAAGCATAACATTCTCCATCTACCCTTAGTACAGCCTCCTCTCTCCTTGTACTTAATCCATTCTTGCTGAGGACTTATTCCTCAGTTTGTAAATCGACTAAGGTACCTCTGGTCAACCTCTGCTTGCTCTCTCACTCACTCTTCTCTCCTTACTCTCTGTCCACCTTGGTAGCTTAGGCTATCATTGTAACTCTGACTACTCTGTTCTCTGAAATATGAGGACAGGGCAGTACAAGGGTGCAGGCACACCTGAAGCCACAGTTCTCACCCTTTGCCTCTGTCTCCACCTCCAACCCTTGACCTCCACCCCTCACATCCGCTCCACACCTCCACACTTCTGGTGACCGGTGGAACTGGACTTGACAGTATTTACAAACTCATACTTGTACTGTCTCCCTTTACCTTCACTCATGCCATATCAGAGTATCATCCATACTTGCTCACAGCAGCACGCTGAGGCAGGGCCTAGCATGCTGGGCGAAATGATTTGACTCCTCCCTGGAGAAGAAGCCACTTTCCTATCCTTTACCCACCGTGCTTCCCTCACTCGCAGCTCGCCCACCTCCAGTTCCCATATTCCCAGTCACTTGGCCCTTGGAAAGCGCCATGCTGACTCCCCCACTCCAGATACTGATGATGGACATTGGACTCCTACTGCATCTGTGCATCAAGCACCACACCCCTCTCATGGTCACTCCTTTGAAGTCCTGGACATGCCAGACCCCGACGGTTCAGGGCCTCCAAATGACAATGACTCTCTGGACCCCACTTGTTATGGATGTTATATTTTTCCTTTCTCTTTCTATGTTCTCCTTCCTCTTTGGTTCCCGATGGACCGACATGTTTCTTTCTTTGGGCCAACGGACCCCTATCCTTTATCTTATCTTATCTTCACAGCCCCTGAGGGGTGTATGCCTTGTCAATGGACGAGATTTAAGCGTATGTTTCTTTTCACATTGCACACGGACGCATTTCACCACTTCACTTCTTCATGGACTCATGGACCGTCGGTGCATGGACACCTTGTGTTTCCAATCGACATATGTTTTACATTTATCTCTAGATCTGCCACACCTTGAGGTGATCGGACAGCCTCCTTCATGACATATGCATGTATGCTTCACCGATCATGCACGTAGACCAGTGCTGCCACATCCTTGAGGATGCAGCATGGACTTGATCGGTTAGATCTATTTACAACATGTACAAACCCCTATGTAGTATTTAAACCCAATAGACGAACCGGAGAACTTCAGTCAAGTTCTCTTGGTCTTCCCCCCAAAGGATTACTAGGAGTTAGACTCCCTGGGTATTGTGTGAACCAGCACACTCTTCTTTCCTCTTTTCGACACTTGCACTTTGCGTGTCACCCCTCTTACTTCACTTTCCCACGACTTCACGCTTGCACTCAGACGAAAGTCTTTTGAGTGTTTCACCACTCCTCCTTCATTGCCCCACATCAGTAATCACATCCCCATCACTCCTCCTTCCTCTCCACCTCCTACTCTGCCTGTAACTCCTTTGGACCTCCCTGAGGATCCTCCTGTGGCTTTGGTGCAAGCCATCCACAATCTTGCTCAGGCACAATTGGTGGATCAAGGTTCCTCCAACTACACAAAGGTCCAGGAGCTGGATACGTTTGACAGGACAGACTCCCACAAACTCTGCACCTTCCTGGTCCAGTGTGAGCTCAATTTCCAGGACCACCATAGGGCCTTTGCTATGGAATGCACCAAGGTTGTCTTCGCGCAGTCGTACCTCAAAGGTATGGCCCTCGAGTGGTTTGAACCCGACCTCCTGAACTCCTGCTCCACTGTCTGTCCACTCTGGATGGACAATTTCAAGGAGTTTGTTGATGAACTCCACACCAATTTTGGTTTGCATGATCCCATCGGAGATGCTGAGCACCAGCTCAATCACCTGATGATGAAGGACGGCAGCTGGATCAACAAATACAACATTGAGTTCAACCATTTGGCTGGCCAAGTCGAAGGCTATGGTCAAGGCACACTCCATCATATCTTCTACAACAGTCTTCCCGACTGCATCAAGGATGAGATCTCCTGTGTTGGCAAGCCAACCACTCTCCAGAAGCTCTGCCTCCTCGCCCAGACTGTTGATGCCAGATACTGGGAGCAGAACTTGAAACTCTCCCATCAAAAGGAGAAACCCTCCTCGTCCTCCTCCACCAACACCAAGTCCTTGTCCTCATCGTCCTCCACTTCCACTTCCTCTGCCAAGCCAGCTACATCCTCTACTTCCACCTCCAGTAAGGCTTCCTCCACCTCTGCTAAATCTGCTACCTCCGACACTCCTCCACATCTCAGGAAAGATGGCAAGTTGACCAAAGTAGAATGTCAGTGCCACTTCAAAAACTGGCTCTGCATGTTCTGTGGTCTACCCAGCCATAATGTGAAGGACTGTCCCAAGTTGACCTCCAAGGCCTCGAAAGCATAGGCCTCTACAGTCGCTCCAACTCCTGCTTCTGCAAAGTCAAAAAATTAGTCCCCAGTCCCCAGTCCTCCACACAACCTGGAGACTGCATTGACTCCACCTGCACACTCATGGAGGTTAGACTCAATGTGTCCACTCTCTCCGATCCGAATGCCCTCATGCCATCTGTTTTATTTGTTGACCATTCCTTCCCTCCTGTACTTGCTCT
Organism: Boletales sp. KT-2023a; assembly: GCA_038090395.1. NCBI lineage: Eukaryota > Fungi > Basidiomycota > Agaricomycetes > Boletales > Boletales sp. KT-2023a. Next base: position 16,152 of record JBBPMP010000185.1, on the reverse strand, counting down.
TGTAGACTCTGGTTCAACATATTGTTTTATAGATTCCACTTATGTCAATAAACACTCTATCTCCACTTATGAAGTCCCTCCGCTCATGCTCTGACTCCTCAATGGCTCTTCAAATGCCATCATCACACACTCAGCTCAACTCAACCTCCACTGCCCCTCCGGCAATGTCAACTCCACAACATTTTATGTCAATCTGTTGGATTCCTCTTGCATCTTAGTTCTCGGACATATCTGGCTCACCCACTACAATCTGTCAATTGACTGGGTATTGGGCCATATCAGTTTCCAGATGCCCATGCAATGAATGCCAACATCCCAGGTACCACCCTCTGTCCCTCCAGTCAAGTCTCCTACTCCTCTGACTCCAGTCGTCTCCAACCAACCACCTCCATCTTCATCTCCTGACTTGCCATCATCCACTCCGCACATCTCCTTTATCAACGCCGCCACTTACCAGTGTGCGTGCAAGTCGGAGGGCTCCATGCAATCCACCATCTACATCTGCCCTGAGGATTTCTGCTCCACAAAGATGTGCTCCTTGTCTACTGCCACTCCAGACACTCTGGATCTCTCCAGCATCCCTTTGGACTACCACAACTTCGCCAATGTATTCAGTAAGGCAAAGGCTACCCAGCTTGCACCGCATTGTGAGTTTGATCTGAAGATCAACCTGGATGAAGACACCTCACCTCCTCTTGGCACCATCTACTCCCTTTCCCCCATCGAGCTTGAAGCACTCCGCACATTCCTAGTCAAGGACCTTACCTATGGATTCATCCTCCAATCAAACTCCACTCATGGTGCTCCTGTCCTCTTTGTCCACAAAAAGGATGGTTCACTTTGCCTCTGTGTAGATTTCTGAGGACTCAACAAGATCACAAAGAAGGACCACTACCCACTTCCCCTTATCTCCAACCTCTTGGACGCCCCCAGCAAAGCCCATATCTACTTGAAGATCAACCTTCGCCATGGCTATCATCTAGTCTGCGTCACTGAAGGCGATGAATGGAAGACTGCTTTCCGGCCTCGCTACGGCTCCTTTGAGTGGTGTGTCATGCCTTTCAGTCTGACTAACACACCAGCTGTATTCCAGAGGTTTGTAAACTCCATCTTTCATCAGCAAACCACCCTTTTTGGGACAGTTACCACAACAATTACACTAATTTACAGCAGCATGACAGCATGACAGGGACACAGCATGACACACCCTTGCCAAGACAGTTACCACAGTGACAACATCAATTTACAGCAGCACGACAGCATGAGAGTGTCATGTCCTGCTCCCTTTCCACATCATCCACACCCTTCTCCAACTTCTCTGCCTCACAATCCAGTGTTGCAACACTTCCTCTGCATTCCACTACTCGTTGTCCACCATCAGGTGACAACTCCACATATTCCTGACTTGTCTGTCATCCCTGGCAGGTCCCTGTCCCCATCCCTGTATGTAGTTCCCTGTTCCACTCTAGACCCACATCCATCCCTGTCGTCATACTTTGTCTTCCCTGTAGTAGTAATCTGCCCTCCTTGCATTATGTTACTCTGCCCTCCATTCACCCTTAGTACAGCCTCTGTCATGTATGTACTTACAGTAATCCACTCTCGCTGAGGACTTACTTCTCAGTTTGTAAATCCACAAAGTTACCTCTGGTCACTTTCCATGTGATCTCCTCTCGCTCTCTTCACTCTTGCTCTCTGTCTGCCTTGATAGCTCTATGCTGTTGTTGTAACTCTGTCTACTCCATTCTCTGAAATACAAGGACAGGGCAGTACAAGGACACAGGCATACCTGAAGCTGCAGTCCTCACCCTTCATCTCTGTCTCTGCCTCCAACCTTCAACCTCTGCTCTCCTATGTCTGCTCTGCATCTCCGCTCCTCTGGTGACCAGTGGAACTGGACTTGACAGAGAGCAACACAGTGATACATTCAAGGACATCACATACAGAGGCCCCAGTGGAGTACAGAGTCAGAGTAGAGAACTGGAATCAAGTACTTGGCTTAGCTGAACCTCAAGAAAGAGTCACACATTCCATAAATATGATAGCTAACTTGATTTCTAACTTCAAGTCAACCAACCACACAGACAGGTCAAGGGAGAAATTTCATCAGTTGCTTAACTATGTACAGTTCACTATGGTCTCTGTGGTACATAGTGTTAAGCATGGAGTATATAGCATCAGTGATCTAAGAAACTATGAAATGGAGTCTCATTCGGGTGTGAATAAGTGGGTTTCTCAAGTAAATTGCATCTCGTGTATAGGAAGTGATTCAGTAGGAGCATTGTCAGATAATGATCTTCTCCAAGACATAGCAGGTTCTTCCGAGACCCCTCGGTATACAAGGTACCTGGCAAAGTACAAACTTGTCTTGGTCCTCTGGAGCAGGGTGGGAACCAAAGTCGATTGATGTAATAAACCTGAATGCGATGATGCTGACCATCATGAGATCACACCGACAATGTCAGCTACAACCTTGCTGTCCAAGTACCAAGTAGTGAACAGCCCCCTGCAGGTGTGGACATGCAATCCATGGACAACGCCCTCCTTAATCTTTTCAACTATAGTTCCGGTTAGGACCTCGCAAAGGCGCTCAATAACCTCAATATTAATGTTGGGGTGCTTACCGCTGAGACAACATGCCTCCGAAACCCATCCCTCATCGCCATGGCCTACAACTGAATTTGCCCCAATAGTTGTTTTCACAATATATTCTTCTCAGATTAGACCATCGTAGATGCCAAGCAATCCCCCTTTGCTTGTCGCCAAGCTGGATACTTCTCCATGGGCGCAACCCAGCAGCCGATGTGATTGTCACAACACATGACGATCACATACTCAAAGTACTAGTCAGAACATGAATTATTGGTGATTGCACAGGAGCCAGGCATCATGCATTTGGATCTGTTGTGTTTGCCATGGTAAGCTTGATTCATGGGCTGACAGAACCAGAAACACCGTTGTAGGAGTGCTGACCTGCCAAGATGGTGAAAAAGAATGTAAGCAATAAAACAAAAGACCAACCAAGTGGAATATGGCGAGTGGAGCATGAGAGATGAATTCTTTGGTACAGTAGCCTGTACTCTTGCTCATCCATGAAAGCGTCTTGTGCTATGCTAGCATGACGTCAAGCTTGTCGATGGTATGTGCCAAACTAGGTCCCTTGTAAAAGGGATGGACTACCAGATACCACATTGTTTTCCTTTGAGCTTGAAAACCTGAGGAACAAACACAATGAGCCAATGCTGGTCCTGGCAGGCAATGAGTGGCCCAGTGACAAGGGGTGGGCACTGTGTTCACTGCAACCAATCCAGACCATGAACTGATTGCAAGGGTGAGAAATGTGGTACCTAAAAAGAAGAACAATGCAATAAAGGAAACATTACAATGAAGGGCACCAATGCTTGGGAGACATATCAAGACAATGTTCCCTGACAAATAAAGAAAACTCACAGGAGAAAGTAAGTCAAGACAGACCATGTGATTAGGTATATGCCAAAACTCTTCTGAAGAGGTATACGCCTCAAGCATGCCACTGCCAGGGATAAAGATCGTTGGGAATGACATCCAGAAGCGGCTCCATAGGGACTAGACACTGTGTGTTGCGTTAGCCAAATACGAAGTTATGACTGCACCAGATGAGCAATAACAAAAAGGACAGATTTATTACATCCAGATTATATGACCAATGCATTGCAGTGAACTCATGAGAGAAGACCACACGGTGGGTAAAGTGAAACTGGAGACCACCGAAGTGATGAAAGCAAACATACTGTACCTGTCATTCTGTCAAGTCCAGTTCCACCGGTCACTGGAGGAGCGGAGATGCAGAGTGGACATAGGGGAGCGGAGGTTGAGGGTTGGAGGCGGAGACAGAGACGAAGGGTGAGGACTGCGGCTTCAGGTGTGCCTGTGCCCTTGTACTGCCCTGTCCTTGTATTTCAGAGAATGGAGTAAACAGAGTTACAATGACAGCGTAGAGCTATCGAGGTGGACAGAGAGCGAGAGTGAAGAGAGCGAGAGGAGATCGTACTGAAAGTGACCAGAGGTAATTTTGTGGATTTACAAACTGAGGAATAAGTCCTCAGTGAGAGCAGATTAAGCACATGGAGGGCGAAGGCTGTACTAAGGGTAGACGAAGAGCAGAGTAGCGGAGTAATGTAATACAGGGAGGGCGGATTACTACTACAGGGAGGACAGAGTATGACAGCAGGGATGAAAACAGGTCTAGAGTGGAATGGGGAACTACGTACAGGGACAAGCACAGGGACCTGCCAGGGACAACGGACAAGTCAGGGATATGTGGAGCTGTCGCCTGATGGCGGACAATGAGTGGTGGAGTGTGGAGGGAGTGTTGCGACACTGAATCGTGAGGCAGAGAAGTCAGAGCAGAGTGTGGATGGTGCGGAGAGGGTACGGGACATGACAGTATCCCCCCCTTAGGGCCTGAACCCGTGAAGGCGGACAAGAGTGGTGGTCATGTGATGGTGAGAAGTCACGGCTGGGTTTCAATATGCATGTCGGCCATAAAAGGAAACGGAGTTGGGACTTAGTGCTTTCTCAACAACCACAACCATGTCTAACCAGAACAACAAGTGGCAAGACGCGACAGATCTCGAGCTCGAGGTCTGGTCCGATGACGACGACGCGACAAGGGATGGGAAGGTCGTGGAGGCCAGGAGGAGAAGGGAGGAGTGCGAGAGGTTGGTTCGCAAGAAGCGTGAACAGAAGTGCGCGGAGCATGTCGAGGTGCGTGGTGCTCCATGTGGTTGGGTCGCGCTAATGGAGTCTGTACAGAAGGAGAAGCGAGAGGCGGAGGAGCATGCAGCTCAAGAGCGAGCTGAGCAGCAGGAGAAGGAGCGACAGTTGTGCAAGGAAAGAGCTCGCGAACTGGCAGAGTGGAGAGCACGCACAGAGAAGGCGGCCAAAGAGTGCGCTGCAGAGGTGGAGGAGAGTCAAGTGAGTATTCCAACACCATGCGACCAATGTAGGCGCAACCTGAAGGCTTGCGTCCTGCAAACCAGAAGAAGGGCAACTGCGTGCAGGGATGGGAAGGTCGCGGAGGCCAGGAGGAGAAGGGAGGAGCACGAGAGGTTGGTTCGCGAGAAGCGTCAACAGAAGTGCGCGGAGCATGTCAAGGTGCGTGGTGCTCCATGCGGTTGGGTCGCACTAACAGAGTCCATACAGAAGGAGAAGCGAGAGGCAGAGGAGTGTGCAGCTCGAGAGCGAGCTGAGCAGCAGGAGAAGGAGCGACAGTTGTGCGAGGAAAGAGCTCGTGAACTGGCAGAGCAGAGAGCACGCACAGAGAAGGCGGCCAAAGAGCGCGCTGCAGAGGTGGAGGAGAGTCAAGTGAGTATTCCAACACCATGCAACCAATATAGGCACAACCTGAAGGCTTGTGTCCTGCAAACCAGAAGAAGGGCAACTGCGTGTGAGCCCTGCAGGAGGAAACACCGGGGCTGCAGCTGGTCGGTGATTCGGGACTCATCAACCGAGGGGGTTGAAAGGAGGCCAAGGTCCATGAAAAGATGGAGTTTGCCAGAGGATGAGAGGAGCACGAAGCAGGCACGGACAACGACGACAGAGGAAGAAGGAGAAAGAGATGGAGGAAGAAAAAGGAAAAGAAAAGGAAAAGGAAGTGGAAGCGGAAGAGATAGGGAAGGGAAAAGAAAAGGAGACAGAGAAGGAAGCAGAGGAAGAAGCGGAGGTTGGAGAAGCATTGGTGGAGGAGCGCAGCTCGCTGCCTCCGTCGCAGACACAAGAATAGAATAGCAGTATATACAAATTTCTTTTGTTTTTTATCTTTGAATGTTTCTTTCTATGAATCAGATAAGCGGAGTGAGAGGAAATAAAGATGAGAGGAATCGGAACATCTACAGAGTTGGACTGTAAGGTCCGGATTTGGTCGGGTAGTAGAGGTGGTAGGCCTCGATGAGATTGCTGGCATGATCTAACTCCATTGTGAGGAGCCAGGAGGTTTCTTCATCAGTCCCCTCATATCCGGCCCATTTGACAAGGTACAGGAGTTGACATTGGTGGCACCGGCGGTCGATTTTAGAGTCGAGGACTTCAGCAATTTCATACTCAAGATCTCTGTCAATTTCGATCGGCGGAGGCAGAGGTTGGGTGCGGTTCGGAATGGGGCTTGGGACAGAGGGTTCAAGCTGCAAGACATGGAACACAAGGTGCACGGAGCGCATTGAGTCGGGTAAGCGGAGAGTGAAGGAGAGACTACTGGGGCACGCTATGATCTCGAATGGTCCAAGATTTTTGTCGGAGAGCTTATGGGAAGGGTGTGTAGTCCAGAAGTACTTCGCTTTGACGTATACTTCGTCACCGACTTTGAGGTCCGGTGGAGGAGATCTCCAAGCATCCGCTGGTCCCTGGTATCGCTGTTGAGCAAGTGCCATTTCTGACCAGAGGAACTCGTGGAGCTCGTGGAGATCGGAGGTGTATTCCTGCACTCGAGATGAGGATAGGATGAGGATGGAGTGGACAGAGATGTCCAGATGATAACCTTTGTTCGCGAAGAAGGGTGAGACTCCGGTGGTGGAGCTCAGCGCATTGTTGAAAGTGAATTCTGCCAGAGGCAGGAGGTCCGCCCAGTTGTCCTGTTGGTAGGTACAGTAGATCCAGAGGTATTGTTCAAGTGTCTGGTTAGTCTGCTCGGTCTGCCTGTCGCCTTCCGGATGGTATCCGGAGGTGAAGTGGAGAGTCATACCGAGGGCCTTACTGAGGGAGCGGAAGAAATGCAAGATGAACTTGGATCCTCGGTCGGAGGTGACATGGGATGGAACTCCGTGCTTGGAGAACACATGCACGATGAAAAGCTTTGCGAGGTTGGGGGAATTGATAGTGTCATAGGTAGGGATGAATATGGCTTGCTTAAAGAGGCAGTCAATGACTACTAGGATGGAGGTGTAGCCACCGGAGGATGGGAGTTGCTCTATAAAGTCCATGGAGATGGAGTGCCAAGGGTGCTCCGGAATAGGGAGTTGCTTGAGCAGACCATAGGGTCGGTGTTGGGGAACCTTGGCATGGGAGCAGGCAGTACACGAGGCCATGTAGTCCTTGACGAACGTGCGGAGTCCAGGCCATGTATACTCACGGTGGATGAGTTCTAGCATGTGGTTCTGACTGAAGTGACCAGCTAAGGGATGGTCGTGCTTGAAGCAGAGTACGTGGAGGTGGAGATCATTGGTGTCGGGGACGTAGATCCTGCCATCGAGGTGAAGGAATCCGTCAGCATCGACTGACCAACACGTATCAGAGGAGGTGGAGATGTCAGAGATGTGCCGCTGGGCAATAGGATCGGATGGAAGTGCAGAGAGGATGTCGTGGTGGAGGGAGTCCACATCGACGAGGATAGCGGCATGGATAGCAGGAGTGATGAGGTAAGTTGCCTGGAGGGAGGACGCGAGCTGTTCTTGGGAAAAAACAGGCTTAAGATTGTGCGGATTGATGTGAGCATAGTCCTTATCCCCCTCTTTGGGGTAGATGTCCCAGCGTCTAGTGAGGGCATCAGGTTTCGCGCCAAGGCGTCTGGGGCGGAAGTGGATGACGAGGTGGAACTGGCAGAGGAACTCCGACCAGTGGGCTTGGCGGCGCGTTAGGACCTTGGAAGCTGTAAAGTATTCAAGGTTTTTGTGGTCCATGACAATGTCAACTGGAGTTGTGGAGCCCTTGAGGTAATGGCGCCAGTGCTGAAAAGCCTCAAAGATGGCAAGAAGCTCCTTGTCGTGGGTGTCGTAGTTTAACTCTGGAGCGGTGAGAGTACGGGAATAGAATGCAACCAGACGGAGCTCACCGTCGGAGCAGGTAATGGAGAGGATACCTGCGATGGCGTAGTCCGACGCGTCAGTCTCGACCGTAAGCGGAGCATCAGGCACCCAGTGGGTAAGGATAGGAGTGGAGGTGAAAGCAGCCTTGAGGCCCTCAAAAGCGGAGCGACAATCGTCTGTGAAATTCCAAGGAGTGTCTTTGCAGGTGAGGTGAGTGAGTGGAACGACGATGTCGGAGTAATTGAAAATGAAGTGATGGTAGAAGTTGGTGAAGCCGAGGAACAACTGGATGTCCTTCGGTTCCGGCCAATTGGAGATGGCTTTGACCTTTTCGGGGGACATGGAAAGACCGTTGGTAGAGAGGCAGAAGCCGAGGTACTCGACAGAAGTGGAGTGGAACTCACACTTCTCCAGTTTAGCATAGAGTCCGTGCTTTCAGAGTTGGCAGAGTACCTCGCAGACATGTTCTTTATGGAGGGATGGGTCGGAGAAATAGATGAGGATGTTGTCGAGGTAAATGACAATGCAGACATCGAGGAGATTGGCAAAGACGGAGTTGACAAACCTCTGGAAAACAGCCGGTGCATTAGTCAGACCGAAAGGCATGACACACCACTCGAAGGAGCCATAGCAAGTCCAGAAAGCAGTCTTCCACTCGTCGCCTTTGGCAATGTGGACTAGATGGTAGGCACGGCGGAGGTCCATCTTCGAGTAGATGTGGGCTTTGCTGGGGGTGTCCAGGAGGTCGGAGATAAGGGGAAGTGGGTAGCGATCCTTCTTCGTGATCTTGTTAAGTCCTTGGAAATCTACACATAAGCGGAGTGAACTGTCCTTTTTGTGGATGAAGAGGACGGGAGCACCATGAGCAGAATTAGATTGACGAATAAATCCATAGGTGAGGTGCTCATCTATGAACGCATGGAGTGCTTCAAGCTCAATGGGGGAAAGGGAGTAGATGGTGCCGAGAGGAGGTGAGGTGCCTTCGTCCAGGTCGATCTTCAGATTGAACTCGTGATGTGGCACAAGCTGAGTAGCCTTTGCCTTACTGAACACATCAGCGAAGTCGTGGTAATCTGAAGGGATGCTGGAGAGATCCGGAGTATCTGGAGTGGCAGTAGACGTGGAGTGCATCTTCGCGGAGCAGAAATCCTCAGGGTGGATGTAGATGGTGGATTGCATGGAGCCTTCCAACTTGCAAGCACGCTGGTAAGCGGTGGCGTTGATGAAGGAGACGTGCAGAGCAGATAACGGCGAGTCGGGGGATGGAGATGGAGGTGGTTTGTCAGAGACGACCGGAGTCGGAGGAGTCGGAGACTCGACTGGAAGGATGGAAGGTGGTACCAAGGGTGTCGGCATTCGCTGCGTAGGCATCCGGAAACTGATATGGCCCAATACCCAGTCAATTGACAGATTGTAGCGGGTGAGCCAGATATGTCTGAGAACTAGTACACAGGAGGAATCCAACGGAGTGACATAGAATGTCGTGGAGTTGACATCGCCGGAGGGGAAGTGGAGGTTGAGTTGAGCTGAGCGCGTGATGACAGCGTTCGAAGAGCCGTTGAGGAGTTGGAGCGTAAGCAGAGGGACTTCGGAAGTGGGGATGGAGTGTTTATTGACATATGCAGAATCTATGAAACAATGTGTCGAACTGGAGTCTATGAGAGCAAGTACAGAAGGGAACGAATGGTCAACGAGAGAGACAGATGGCATGAGGGCGTTCAGATCAGAGAGAGCGGACGCGTTGAGTCTAACCTCTGTGAGTGCGCGGGTGGAGTCAATGCAGTCTCCAGGTTGTGTGGAGGACTGGGGACTGGGGACTAATTTTTTGACTCCGCAGGAGCGGGAGTCGGAGTGACCGTAGAGGCCCGTGCTTTTGAGGCCTTGGAGGTCAACTTGGGACAATCCTTCACATTGTGGCTGGCTTGACCACAGAACATGCAGAGCCGGTTTTTGAAGCAGCATTGACGTTCTTCATCGGTCAACTTGCCGTCTTTGCTGAGATGCGGAGGAGCGTCGGAGGTAGCAGGCTTGGTGGAGGTGGAGGTAGAGGATGCCTTGCCAGAGGTAGAAGATGTAGCCAGCTTGGCGGAGGAAGTGGAGGTGGAGGTGGAGGACAATGAGGATGAGGATGACTTATTGGCGATGGAGGAGGAAGGAGTCCTCTCCTTTTGACGAGTGACTTTGGACTTCCGCTCCCAGTATCAAGCATCGATAGTCTGGGCGAGGAGCCGGAGTTTCTGGAGGGTGGTGGGTTTGCCAACGTGGGAGATCTCATCCTTGATGTGGTCAGGAAGACCATTGTAGAAAAAGTGACGGAGTGCGCCGTGGCCGTAGCCTTCGATTTGGCCGGCCAGACGGTTGAACTCTACGTTGTACTTATTAATCCGACTGCCATCCTTCATCGTAAGGTGGTCGAGCTGGTGCTCAGCATCTCCGACGGGATCGTGCAGACCAAAGTTGGCACGGAGTTCGTCAACAAATTCCTCAAAGTTGTCCATCCAAAGTGGACAGACGGCGGAGTGGGAGTTCAGGAGGTCGGGTTCGAACCACTTGAGAGCCATGCCCTTCAGGTACGACTGCGCGAAGACGACCTTGGCGCAGTCCATAGCAAAGGCCCTAGGGCGGTCCTGGAAATTGAGTTCACATTGGACCAGGAAAGCGCAGAGTTTGCGGGAGTCCGTCCTGTCAAACGTATCTGGCTCCCGGACCTTAGTGTGGTTGGAGGAACCTTGATCCACCAATTGCACCTGAGCGAGATTGTGGATGGCTTGCACCAGAGCCACAAGAGGGTCCTCAAGGAGGTCCAAGGAAGACCCAGGTGGAGTAGGAGGTGGAGAGGAAGGTGGAGTGATGGGGAGGTGGTTACTGATGTGGGGCGACGAAGGAGGAGTGGGGTCTGGAGAATTGTCGTCATCCGGAGGCCCTGAACCATCAGGGTCCGGTGCATCCGGGACTTCGAAGGAGGGACTGCGAGAGGGGCACGGCGCTTGATGTGTGGATGCAGTAGGAGTTCGACGTCCATCATCAATATCAGGAATTGGGGAGTCGACACGGCCTTTTCCAAGGGCCGAGCGACTATGAGTACAGGGACTGGAGGTGGGCGAGCTGCAAGTGGGGGAAGCGCGGCGGGCAAAGGAGAGGAAAGTGGTCTGTTCTCCGGGTTGGAGGAGAATAGATCCACCCAGCATGCTAGGCCCTGCCTCAGCACACTGCTGCGAGCGAGTATGAATAATACTCTGATACAGCATAAGTAATATGAAGAGGAGACAGTACAAGTTGGAGTTTGTAAATACTGTCAAGTCCAGTTCCACCGGTCACCAGAGGAGCAGAGATGTGGAGCGGACATAGGAGAGTGGAGGTCAAGGGTCAGAGGCGGAGACAGAGACGAAGGGTGAGGACTGCAGCTTCAGGTGTGCCTGCGCCCTTGTACTGCCCTGTCCTCGTATTTCAGAGAACGGAGTACACGGAGTTACAATGACAGCATAGAGCTATCAAGGCGGACAGAGAGCAAGAGCAAAGAGAGCGAGAGGAGATTGCACTGAAAGTGACCAGAGGTAACTTTGTGGATTTACAAACTGAGGAATAAGTCCTCAGCAAGAGCAGATTAAGTACATGGAGGGTGAAGGCTGTACTAAGGGTAGACGAAGAGCGGAGTAGCAGAGTAACGTAATACAGGGAGGGCAGATTACTACTACAGGGAGGATGGAGTACGACAGCAGGGACGAAAACGGGTCTAGAGCAGAACGGGGAACTACATACAGGGACGAGCATGGGGACCTGCCAGGGACAATGGACAAGTCAGGGATATGCAGAGTTGTCGCCTGACAGCGGACAACGAGTGGTGGAGTGCAGAGGGAGTGTTGCAACACTGAATCACAAGGGAGAGAAGTCGGAGCAGAGTGTGAATGGTGTGGAGAGGGCACGGGATGTGACACATTCCAAAGACATTACCATGGGGGAACTCCCACATTCCCACCATAAACTGACCGAGCCCACCAGAGAACAAGACCATGCCGACAGTGACATTGGAGATGTTATATTTTTTGCATTTACATGGTACAGAGAGAGTGCATATGGTTGACGTGAATGAAAACAAACCACTAAGGCGGTATGAAATATAGACAATGTGTAGAGATGGGCAGGACATACAGAGCACCAGGACTGGTGATCTTCCATATGGGCCATGGTGTAACGTTGGTAGGCCTTCCATAGTTTTGGACAAATTGACTAACTTGGAGTGAATATTATGTCAGCGGTACAGCTGTGCCCTGAGCAGACAGCCACTGTCATGAAGTTACAAGCAGGAACAAGCTCTGAGTGATGGCATACCTACAGTGCTATGAGTGGACAGACCGGAACAGTGCATCTAGGCTGCACAGGCAGGCAGAATGCCACTAGGGGCAGACGGTGTATTGCAGGCAGGCACAAGCTTGATAGTGGTACAGTGTGGCAGTATCAACTTGTACAAGCAGATTCAATCTGACTGACGGTGCATAACATTACAGGTAGACACAGGCTCTGACAGCATACCTACAGTGCTATGAGCAGACAATGCAATGCTTTGGCTGTACAGACAGGCACAAGCACCAACAGTGCACTTAGGTTGTACAGGCAGGCTGAAGCTCAACAGTAGTACAGTATAGTAGGGCAAATACTGTATTACGAGGAGGCACATGCTCTCAATAGGGTATGGTACTAGTATGGGTGGACAGGCATGCACAAGCTTGATGGTGGTGTGACAGTGTTATGAGTGGACAGGCACTGCTTGTCACTGGCACATGCCATTACAAGTGCGACAGTATAGTACACATCTTACCCATCCTGATCCTTCCTCACCATTGCAAGTTCATGACCTACAACTTTGCAATTGGCAAGTCATTGACCAAATCGTCAACTCTGGTGGTAAAATATACTACATGTCTGGTGGAAATGTCCCATGTCCCATCGTTTTCTGTGTTCCCAATAGTGCCGCCAAGACCATCAACCTCTGGAGTGCTGAGGACTGGAGGGGTCTTCTCAAGGTATGTGCCAAATTAGTACCCTAATATCTACCCTCATGTTATCCAGTTTGTCATCTGAGATCCCAGTTTTCCAGTCTTCCCCCTTGAGAACAAGATGATGTATGGCATTACTTTACTGGTACTTGTGTCGGCGATGCTGCATCAGACAACTTCCTCCTTCCCATCGGACACAGTAAGATGGTCACCTGCAGCTGAGGAGCTACAGAAATCCTGGCCAAGGAAGGTATCAAAGCAGAGGTCACCAATCTCTGTAGAACACGTCCTCTCGATATTGGCACCATCGAAGTGCCAGTCAAAAATACAAACCAGCAAGTAACCTTGAATCAGCATATCACTTGCTTGCCAGGTGTTCTTACTGCTTCCCTAGACTACATATTCTTGGTGGTTTCCCTGCATTTGGAGTTGGAAGTGAGATTTGCACTCAGAGTGAAGCCTTTGACTACTTTGACACACCTGTTGAGCAGATCATCGGTGCTGACGTCCTAACACCTGTGTGTTTTGTGCTCTAACATGGCTATACCTTGACTAATATAAATATTTCTTCAGTAGCGCCAGAATTCTGGGTGATCTCTTTTTCCCCGACATACCACCTATCATCAAGGTCGCCAAGCATGCACTCTACAGAACTAACTAGAATGTACATATGCAACCCCAATAGCTCGCTTTGTTATTGTTCTGTTGCTCAGTTTTCAAGCAATAGTACATTGATGGTAAGTTAATGATAGATCACTGATTGGCATGCATATGCTACCCAGTATTTCTAGAGGTATGCAGGTTCACTTCCAGGCTTTGCCAACCCACTCACCACGACTGGTTCAGTGTATGTACTTACTGTAAGTACCATAATTTAATCGACTATCAGACAGTAATTTATCAGAAAGTACCACATGATAATAGGTCCCCCCCCAGCTGACCTTGAAGGGCTCAGCCCTGTGCATAAGGGTGCAGGTGGATGTGAGAAGCACAGTGATGTGGAGGCAAGATCGACAGGTCAGAAAAAACATGGAAGGAGTGGATGGCTGCACAACAGGGAAACATGACCATGAATGGAATAGTAAATGATGTGAGACTTGTGAAAGACAGGACACCATTGTGGTGGAAAGGCACATATCATACAAGAGTGACAGGAATCCTATCAATATGAGGTACATGCCTGCAGCTGGACCTTACAGTAGATTGGAAGTTTCGCTCGGAACACAGATGATGGTATTGAAAAACTAGTAACGATGTAACACGAGTATTTGTGGTATGCAACATATGACAAACAAGGACACTCAGTCTAAACCAGCCACATCAGCGAAAACGTACTACCAAGATAACCGTAAAGATTTACTTGTGTCACTGGACAGATGACACTGTTTGTGAGCAGAGGGAATGTCAGTCAGAGCAATCCCACTTTTACGAATCACATTGCGAAAGCACCCTAGATCATATTCAGTTGTGTCCAGTCTTTTTTGTGCTCGATCTGCCCGAAGTTTGTATAGTTCAGTGATTGCAGTCTGCTCGGCAAGCTGGGCATTGATGACATCTTGCTCCAGTTGACAAACTTGACCCTGAGTGTTATGATTCATGTGGACCCCTATCCTTTTTCTCTTTCCTCCTTGGACTTCCCTTTCCCTTCGGACCCCAGACTTATCTCTTTTCATTCTATTCCCAGATGGTCTCAATCGGACACAGTCTTACACTGGATCCAATCACTCTTTTCTTAGATACACCTATGCCTTCCTATGTGCGCAGCTTTGCACAGTTTCTATTCTTACTTTGGACAGCCCTTCTGATCGCAGCACTTAGCTATCCTCTCTTAGTCAGATCACCCAGCCTTATGGCTATTCTTCCACAGCCTTATGCTGCCTCACCAACTCAGTATGACTGGCCATAGCAGTATATATACCAGCCTGTATCATAGAATATCCCTAAGCAATTCCTACTTGGGTTTTCGCCTTCAACCCCCTGTCCCTTAAAGTCCTCAGTCCTGGGCCCTCATTGCCCATCCCCTCGTCCTTCGTATTCTAGTCTCTATACAAGCTAGTCTCCCCATCGTCTCCAACAGCAACCCCATGACCCCTCTGTCCGTACTATGTCCAATTGACGTCAGTCCGATTGATCTGCTCTTACACGACTGGCGCCACCCGAAACCTTCGTCCCCGACTCCGACCCTGAGATCCCTGAGTCTGCCCCTAGGCCTTTACGGCACACCTTTGTCACTCCAAACCTTTAATCCAGAGCCCAACCTTCATACCCCTGACTTTCTTGACTTGAAGGTGACCCTCCAAGTCTACTTCTGTTCCTACCTGGACCAGTTGTAACACTGAGCTCTTGCAACATTGTGGAGAAGTAGTGCCTCTTCTCTCTCAGAGTCAGGTTCACTGTCACTGTCAAGTCTGGATCCTCCGGTCTCCAGAGTTCGGATGCACAGAGTGGACCTGGGTGGGATGTGGAGGTCGGAGTCATACAGAGAGGACTTGGCTTCAGGGTTTGCCTGTGCCACTGCACTGTCCAGTCCTCAAATTTCAGAGTGTGGAGTCAGATCATGTGATACAATGATAGCCGTGGACCACTGAGGCAGAGGCAGAGGGAGGATGAGAGGATGGGAATGGAGACCAGGGGTGACAAAGTCGATTTATGAACTGAGGAATAAGTCCTCAGCAGGAACAGAACTAAATACAAGAATGTCAGATGCTAAGCTAAGGGATGATGGAGGTCGGATTAGTGGAGTATGCAAGTCCACATACTGGTGGCATCTAGGGACGATGGACTACTACTACAGGGATGATGGAGCCTAGCGCTAGACCTGTCAGGAAGGACAGAGACGTCAGGGAGGGAGATGTCAGGAACACTGGAGGTGTTGCGTGAGTGTCAAGTCTGGTTCTTCCACATCTCTGGAGGGCAGAGCGGAGCAGACGAGATGGGAGCAGGTGTCAGAGGTCAGTGACAGAGGTGGAGTTGTATGGAGAGGACGTTGGCTTCAGGGGTCGCCTGTGCCCTTGCACTGTCCATGTCCTCAGATTTTGGAGGATGGAGTTGAGTGGAAGTTCAATGATAGCTGATGCTATCGAGGTGATGAGAGAGCGAGAGGACGAGGGATGGAGACAGGAAGTGACTTTGGTGATTTACGAACTGAGGAGTAAGTCCTCAGTCAAAGCGGATTAAGTACAAAGAGAAAATGGAGGCTGTACTAAGGGTTGGCAGAGGGCAGAGTATGGAGTACATAAGTAAGGGAGGGTGGACTGTAGAAAGCTGTAGTTTTACTTAGTAGTCACTTATTATATTAGTAGAGTGGTACCATACCTGTAGTTTTACTTAGTAGTCACTAAGGTAAAACTACTGTAGCAAAAGTCTAAGTACGCCGTGCT
>JBBPMP010000184.1:0-40397 GCA_038090395.1 Boletales sp. KT-2023a | reverse complement strand
GCCTTGTTAGCCTGTATCGTGCGGAATTGGTGTGCTCGGTGTGTCACGTCTGTGTTGCCGCCCAGCCTTATTCATTAAATCTGACATTCACAAGATGTCTAGGGCATAGGATCAATCTTGATGCAGGCGGACTAACACGCTCTCGTGACCATACGGACATCCTCATCGAAGAGTTGGATGCTGAAGATCTTTGGCATGAATTTGGAATAATTGCCGATGTCGTTGTGAGTCATGCCCTTTCTTTTTTATGTGGGTTCTCATTACAACGTTAGCCTTTTACCAATGATTTTCCTCGAGCTGATATCTGTCGCTCGCTTTCCCCCGACATACTCCATCAATTAATCAAAGGCGTGTTTAAGGATCATCTGGTGGATTGGGTAGAGAAATATCTGGTTATTACATATGGTCAAGTACGGGCGAATGCAATCATGGACGATATTGATCGCCGGTAAGTAATCACAGTTCACAATTACATGATTTGTTTTGATGTATAGTTCTTAGCATTGCATCCATCGCTTCCTTTGCCGGACTTCGTCGTTTTCCTCAAGGCCGGCATTTTAAACAGTGGACCGGCGACGATTCCAAGGCACTCATGAAGGTCAGTCTTGTCGTAGAACATGGATATGTCGTATTGATGTGTAGTTATTTTTTCCTCAGGTTTACCTTGCCGCTATCGAGGGCCACGTCCCACGTGACGTGCTGCGTACATTCCGTGCATTCTTGGAATGCTGCTATCTGGTGCGCAAGCACATCATCAACACTTCGGACCTTAAACAACTTGAAGATGCCATCTCTCGCTTTCATCGGTATCGCTCAGTTTTTACAAACGCCGGTGTTGTACGGTCCTTTTCCCTCCCTCGCCAACATTCTCTATACCACTATTCCGAACTAATAAAGTTGTTTGGAGCACCAAACGGCTTGTGCTCCTCCATCACTGAATCAAAACACATCAAAGCCGTGAAGCAACCATACCGCCGTTCAAGCCACCATGGCGCACTTGGTCAGATGCTGATCATCAACCAGAGGCTTGACAAGTTGCGAGCCGCACGGATCAAGTTTCGGTCCCAAGGGATGCTTATTTCCAGGGCGGGGTCTGTAGTTCGCGGCTTGGATATTCTGCAAGTGTTAGGTAAGTACATTGTTTGACAGTACGGTAAGGAATACTGACAAAGATTTAGGACAATCTAGGGAGATGGAGCGTGAACAAGCGCACAATCAAAGGCATGACACTCGAATTGCTGACGAGCAAAATGCAAGTGCAGAGGATGACCCTGCAGACTCGGAGCCGGTAGATGGTTGTCGCGTTGAGGCGTTCGTGCGACTCGCACGTACTCCACGTAAGCCACTCGTCTCTTTTTTTCTGCTACTGATACAGTACATTGACAATTTCTATCGTTAGAGCGAAACCGTGCGAAAACAATCCCAGCTCTGGCAGACGAGCTTAGGATCCCTTGCCTCCCTCAACTTGTTCGTGCCTTCCTCCATACCAAAATCCATTCCGATGATGACACACCTTGCGACACATGCCCCTTCTATGCCGACAAGATTTCGATTTTTAACTCTGCATCGTCGACTTTTTATGCGCCAAGCGATCTATGTGGCACCGGGGGGATGCGACGTGAATACATCCGATCCACTCCAAACTGGAGGAATGAAGGACCCCGACATGACTGCGTCTTCGTGGTCACCAATCCTGAGCTGGCCGGTTTTAAAGGAATGGATGTTGCTCGCATCCAATGTTTCTTCTCCTTCTCGTTTCAGGGCATCCCGTACCCTTGTGCAGTTGTTTGCTGGTTCGATTCGGTTGGAGAAACACCCGATGATAACACCGGAATGTGGGTTGTCAAACCGAGTGTTACTGCCGCTCGACAGCCAAAATACGCAGTAATACATGTCGATGCCATCTTTCGTGCTGCCCATCTCATACCTGTGTTCAATTCAGCTCCACCACTCCCACCCCAAGGAATCCCCCCAAACCAATCATATGATCATTTCCGCCTCTTCTATGTCAATAAATATGCTGACCACCACTCGTTTGCAACCGCATTTTGAGTCACAAACCGCTACTACATGCTATGAACTACATCTGCCAGGAACAACACCCCGCCGCTCTATCCACCCGCGTACACCTTCTCCCCTTCATCCCAACCCCTCCGGTACCATGGTCATCCGTGGACGTGTCATCTGACATGGCCACAGTGCCTCTCGGGCATATACGTCGCTACTACACGCTATGAACTACGTCTGCCGGGAACAACACCCCGCCGCTCTATCCACCCGCGTACACCTTCTCCCCTTCATCCCAACCCCTCCGGTACCATGGTCATCCGTGGACGTGTCATCTGACATGGCCGCAGTGCCCTCTCGGGCATATACTCCCTCGGCCACCATCCCACCCCTGACTCCCTGAGGTCATTGTGACCCCTGGCCATCGGACAACTTACTCCGGCTGATTTTGCTCGAGGTGGAGGACACATTTCATTGGTACGCTGTTCGCACCTGGGGACTGGCTCTAATTCCTAGATATTCCACCCTTTCAGGTCTGTTCACAACGCCTCTCATTCCCACATCACGTACCGCCGATCTCAGGTTCATCTACATATATCGTACTTCAGGAGCACCCCACAAAGTCTTGTACACCTACTTGGCATTCCCCATATGTCAGTATACTTCGTTCTATACTAGCTTCGTTATGTACTACACGCTTTTCGGTAATGTAACTGCTTTTCATGCTTTCTGTTTTGGTGTTATACTTCCTGCATGCTTTTCGGTGCTTTTCGTCGTCGTAGCTTTTCGCTACGTTATGGTTGCGTTATAATAATGAAAAGCGGCAAAAAAGCACGTGAAAGCATATAAAAGCATCTTGTGAATTTACTGATGTAGTGGTGCAATGCCTCACAAGATTCAACAGATATGGCATGGCAGTCACACACAGGAATCGCCGACCATCCTGAGACGCCTCAAATCATCATCTAACCAAAAGTGGCAAAATGCCGGACTACTGGATCCGGTGCCAGTTGTACGCCCGCACGGGTCGGCCGAGCGTCTACAACATCGATCGATCTTACAGGCCCGACGTGTGGCTTGCAAGCCGAGCCGCAAAGAGTTGCATTGCATATCACGTCTCGACTCTCATGACTCACGGCCTGTGCAAAAACCCGCGCTCTCTCCACGCCCCGACCCACTTCGCCACCAAGCCCGCATCGATCGCCGGGGCCTCTCTCAACCACCGACTCGACCGCGCCGTATCGTCCACGGACAGCTCCGCCTTCGTCCGCTCCACTTCCCCGCCATACTTGCCCTCGTAAAACGCCAACAGCTTTCGACTGGGGTTGCGCCGTTCGTCGGCGTCGCTCGCGCGGAGGGCTGTGAGCCAATCATGGCGTGGAACGCGTTCGAAACGGACGTGTGCGAGTCGGAGGGAATCAAGGATGAAGGACCAGGGCACGCGGGCCGGATGGAGGACGTGATAGACGGGGCACTCGGCGGCCGACGCAGGAAGATCGACGAGCTCGACGATGCTCTTGGCGGCATAGTCCACGGGGAGCCACGAGACTTGCTCATCAAGTTCGGGAAGAACACCGATCGTGTCTGCGCACTGTCCAAAACGAATCGGGTTCAGGAGAACGGGAACAGGGACGAATTCAGATATCCCAAACGAGCCTGAACTGACCTTGATGATCAGAGAGACGCCCTCGGACTCGTTCCAGATGCCGTTCGTCGTATCTCCCACCATCTGGCCGATACCTACGAAAGACGTTCTATGAGAATGATCATTTTTACATTACGCGACGTACGCAGAATAGCCGTTCGCATCGGTGTCTTACGCGCCGCGATCTGACACAGTTTCTCTGTAACCCACTTTGACTGAGCGCTGATACGATGGTGCCGCATCAGAACGGGTGGGCACACGACGAGAAAGGAAAACCCTACTATCCTGTGTCCTGCGCAAAGGCTGGGTTATCTGCCACCGCCTCGGGGACTAGCCCAGGTCCAGGCCAATTCAACACTGAGCTGATGGACGACGCAAAGAAGAACCGGGCGGGTTCTGAATGAGGCGAAGAGAGTGCGAGCTGCATCAAATTCGCCGCGCCGCGAACGTGCGTTTCAAAACTACACCACAACCGATCAGCATTCGAGGGCGTGATCGTACAGCGCATTCCGGCATGAACTGACCTCGATATCCCTAGGTTGAAGTTGACCGCCCAGGCGTTCTAAAGAGACGAGGTGAAGGTGACGTTGAAAGACAGGTGCGACCACACACGTGAATCACGACCGTCGCTCGCGTTGCGATCTCGGCGTAACGTTCTTCGTCAAGACCCAACCGGACTGCAGCCAGATCCGCTGCAAACGCCTTGACACGCTCGTGGGGCTTTATGTGCTTGGATAGCTTGCGCGTGAACAAAGATGCTTCGACACGATTTGCCGCGTCCGCGTCATCGCTGGCGCGGCAAAGACAATAGACGGTCTCTACTTGCGGGTCCGCGAGGAGTTCGTCGAGAATATGGGCCCCAAGGGAGCCCGTGGCGCCCGTCAAGACGACCTGAAGAAAATGGCTGTGTCAACCTCGGAGAAAAAGACCAGTGGAGGCATGGAATGCGCACCACTTTTCTAGAGTCGATATCGACACCGTTCGTGCCATCTGTGTAGGGCGAATACGAAAAGTGGCTGTATTTCTCGACCAACTGAAGCATAACCTCCCGAGGGTCCTTCTGTGGGGGTACCGCGTCTGCAAGTTTTCCCGTGGAGCATAACAAAATAAGCCTTGCCAGCCTTGCATCACAGAAAATTTATCGGCGGCCATCACATGGAATGTCACAAAACGCACTTGGTGATGGAGGGATGTTCGAACACGGCATTGATGGACAACTTCTTTCCGTCCAGATCGATCTCCTGATGACGATGACCGCCCGCCATCCGCTCTCAGTCGGTCCAGAACGCAAACGCAAAAAGACAGACAAACAGACCCACCCTCTGAATGGCGTTCCGAATCCGCGTCGATTGGAGCGAATCGAGGCCAAATTCGAACAGGTCCGTATCGTCTCCGAGTCCATCCACCGGCCCGTCGATCGTGTTCGCGATCAGCTCTCTGACGAGCGTCCTTGCCTCCGTCTCGCCTTCCACGGCGCGCCGCCTCTCCCCGGGCTCCGTGACCTCGCCCTCGAGGCGTCTGTACAGTCCTTCGATTTCCTTCTCGAACGCCTTGTACGTCTTGGCCCTCAGAACGCTCCCCTTGTCGGTCTTTGGGATCGGCGCCCCGTAGGGCAGCACCACGAGCGCCTCCGTGGACAGTTGGGAATGGGAGGGCGCGTCGGCGTTCGCACGGGCGACGACGGGGGCGACGCGTCGAACGAGCTCCTCGCGCGAGAGATGTTGCGCAGCTTCGGAGGGGAGGACGAGCGCGCCAATCTGTGTGCGGCCGGCGCCAAAGACGATGGCGTCGGTGACGAACGGAGACGAACGAAGGGCGAGCTCGATGGGGACGGGATTGGTCTTCTCGCCATTAACCTATCATGTTTGGGAGAGGGGGAGGGATGATGAGCCGGAGGTCGGGACGACACATGTACGACAGGATGGAAGACGGTCCGTACCATGACGAGGGTGTCGTCTATCCGACCTACGTATTTGTAGGCGCCTGGGATCGTCGGATGTTTGACGAAGACGTCTTTGGTCGCATAAGATCCGTCGGGTTGGTTGGACATCACCTACCCAAAGCGCTCAGAATCGTAGGGACATGGCAATCAGGACGGAGAGAGAGGACTTGCCTTGATGGGCCATCCGTCCAACACGTACAGTTCGTACGCGTCATCGCCGATGTGCTCGAAGCGCACGTATTCATGCACGCGAGAAGTAACGTAGGGGCCTCTCGTGCGCATCCAGTTCCACCCCTTGTCCGTGTCAAAATCACGGAAGGACGTCATGAGGACACCCATCTCCGCTTGACGAACAAGGTCGTCAGATAAAAAAACGGCACAATGGGGGGAAAAGGAACACACTGAGCCCATAATGACCGACCAACGGGATTCCGTTCGCGACGAGAAAGTCGCCGAGCTCCTCCGGACACGCGCTTCCGGTAAACAAGACGAGCTTGAGACGCTTCAGGGCTTGCAGACCCTCCTGCGTCTCCGCAAGCAATTTCAGGGCAAAAGGCACGCCAAAGAACCCTTCGATGTCCGGCCCTTGCGAAAGTAGCTTGATGGTGTTGGCGGACGTCAGCGGGATGGACGCCGAAGGAAACAAGTAGAGCAGTTTTGCGGTATACCACGCCCGGAACAAGCTCGTGTGACCAAAGTTCTACGAGCGAACCGTCGATAAGTCGTGAAGAAATATATAAATAATTAAAAAAAGAGATCGACGGACGTGGAATAACGGCAACGTCGTCAGGCTGGTAAGCCCAAAATTCATGCCGCAGTTCTTGATGACGACCTTGTTGGTCACAGTGATCGGTTTTGGGAACCCGGTGGAACCGCTCGAGTGTAAGATCGCGATGGGAAGGTGGCACTCCTCGTCCGGGCTGAGACGAGGCTCCCAGCGCGTCTTGTCAGGGCGTGTCGCCCGCACGTCGGGTCCGAACACCGAGGAGGGCGGTTGGCGGACGATCGAGACCGACGACGGGTCGGAGAGGCGAGCAAGCGCGGCGATCGCAGAAGCGAGTAGTGGTTCCTGTACGACGACGTGTGATGCGTTAGTTACGGTCAACAGATGCGCGATCGCAGCAGGCGAGTTGTTGGGAGACAAGTAGGCCACGCCTTAAGGACCGGGTTAGCTTGCTCACCCGCAGAGTAGCGCTGAAAATCGGAAAAAGAAGCGTACAGTACCCCATGCGATACAACGCCATCAATGTGACGACATAGTCGATGTTGCTCACGCCCAACAGGCCAACCGTGAGTCTGCTTGTCGCATCGCCCATCGCACGACCCAGGAGGGCACCCGTGTCTTTGAGATGATGTGCAAGGAGAGAGGCTGCTTCATCGAGCTCGGTGGTTGTGTACCTCGTGTACTGTGTTCTTGTGAGCTACATACATACAGGAGCCTGCACGCGAAGAGCACCTACATGAAAGTTCTTGTCTGGAATGGCAAGCACCGGGAGGCTGGGGTATTCTCGTACCCTCTCTGCGACTAGCTGGTTTAGAGAAAGAATGTCAGGCATAGAGATCAATCTTAGCGCCCATGGTGGGATTCCTCACAGATATCTGCAGGACCGATGCCGCCCGCGATATCGATCAGCGGCCGCCGCGGTGATAAGACCCACCCGTCCAGTTACTTTGCTAGTACAAACAGCCTGAAATCGTTAGTGATGGTCATCGGGATGGGAACCTTCGCGCCCAGTCACGTTTGAGTGGAATCAGAGCCAGCACCAGCCGTGCGAGCTCCTTGCCACCCACCCACAGGTCGAACTTCGGCGAGCGGAATCGTCAGTGGATCACGCAACATTGCTCGAGGACGTCAATGCTACATTTTTCGGACTTTTTGTTTACGGGTGATCTTGTAGCTCAGGTTCGACACCGAGGAAGCATCGCACACTCTGGGGCAACCAGGTTGATCGTACATCTCGAGCAGGGCTTCAAAGCGCTTTTGTTTATCGAACATACAACCTGGTGGTCACGGACGATGACAATCATCGTTCCGGCGCACAGCTTGGCGATTGGGCGACTATGATGCAGCAAAGGTGAACAAGTTCATCTACATTTTTAAGCGCTGATTCAGCGCCGAATTAGCAGGATATATTTGGGAAGGTGCCAAAAATGGTTTACCGGTCCAATCATAGTTCGGCTGGGTCTCGTGTAGGCTGGCGAAAGCATTCAAGAACAACAACGTAAACAATCGCTCTCCCAGATTTGAAGTCGTAGGGAGGAGTTGGCAGACTGCGGGTATTTCGCAACCCGAACCAACGATAGTTCGTCGTCGTGGGGGCAACAACATGCACCATGACCACTCGGAGCGCTATCGCGCCCAGATTCACCACAAGTCCAAGTCCAGTACACATCGAGTAAAAATACGAGCCATTTCCTACACAAAAAATTATGACGAAAACACCCTCCCAAACCCGTGGGGACCAGACCAGGCAGCGATCACACAAAACGGATATGCAAAAAAAAAAAACACTCACGACGGGGACCGCGGCACTCCCAACGCCGCGTGAATCCTTTCCACCCACTGCGACGTTATCGCACCCGACTCGGTTGCATACGTCTGCGCCGTCGTCGCCTGTATCCGCCCATCATCAGCACCCTTCGTTGCGCAAAAAACAGACGGACCGTCAAGACCACAAACTCGCGCTCGCTCTTGCGCGCCGCACTCTCCACCGACGACTTCTCCCCCGGCTTGAGATTCAGCTCCGACTTGAGGCGCACGCCGCCTTCGTGTGGCTTGACGCACAGCAGCCGGCGCGTCGTCAACACGAGCTGGCGCGTCTTGGGCCGGATGGGCGAGACGTTGATCGGGAAACGCAGTTTGCTGCCGCGTCGCTTCGGCGAACGCGCTTCGACGTGGGTGTGAAAGAGGACACGTTCGCCGGCATGCAGCAACGATGCGCTGAAGCGATCAGTCGACGTGGCGCACAAACGGCAGGTCGCTTACAAGCTTGCATCAGGCAGCCGGCCGTTTCCCTGTACGGGCGTCAGCATGCGATTACGCCCGCGCTCGAGTTCCAGCGCGGCGATTGCAGCAGTGATGACCGACCCGTCGACCAAGCTGCCGTCCGGGGAATTGGTACCGGACCCCGCTGCGTTGCCGTTGTTTCGGGGCGAGGGAATGGGTATCGGCGTCGACGTCGAGGACACCGTCAGGGTCTGCGGCACGGGTATGTTGGTATGCGACGACGGCCTGTCCGTCTCCTTGGCCGCCTTGGCGACGTCCTCAGTCCCGTTTAGATCCGTTTCCGTGTCATGCAAACTCGGCTCGGACAAGACGTGTACGCCGTTTGGAACCGCGAGGGTATAATCGGGAAGCTCGCCCATTGGCCCGACCTCCTCTTCGATCCGGGAAGCACGTTTGAACGTGCCGAGATCCCTGAGCTTGTATCGCTCAAGCTCGGGACCGTGGGCGTCCTCCGCCCATCCGATGCCATCATCGCCCAGACGCTGTCGAGCATCGTGTACAGCAACAGTCCCGTTGCCGTTGACGAGGGTGCCTTGTGCCTCCGCTGTATCGTCATCGGTGCCAACGAGCGCGTCCCACTTGGCACCGATATCGTTCCACTGTGCACCCTCAGCATCCACCGGATCCCTCTTTACAAGGCCAGGTTCGAGGAGAGGGGCTGGGTCTGTCCAGAGCGTGTTCCAGTCGATGGAAGCCAGGAAAGGGTGAACGCGGAGAGGCGACGGAGATGGCGGAGATCGGGAAGCCCCGAGCCTTTGGGACGGGTCGCGAAGCTATATAGAGTAGCTATATTTAATAAGGGGGGAGAAGAGGAGCAAGCCCGTACCAATAGTTTGGATACAAAATCCTTGGCGTGATCGTCAAAACCGTCGGGGAAGGAATAATCGAGGGACTTGATTTTTTGCCACGTGAGGTACTCAGATAGGCCCTGAAACGCGAATCTGCCTGCAATCATCTGATAGACGATGCAGCCCAGCGACCAGAGATCAGAGCTATCGACGGCGGGTGTAAGTAGTCCAGGATGTTGACGGATACGGAAGCTTACCACTTGGAGGTCTCGTTTCGTTCCAAGAGTTCCGGAGAGACATACTGAGCCGTGCCTACAAACGAGTGGGCCCGTTCTTCTGGGATGAGATGTGAGCAAGCGGTGAGGAAGGAATAGAGTACCTACCACCGTTTTCGAGGATCTTGCCAGTGCCAAAGTCGGTGATTTTTATTCGGAACGCGCTATCGAGAAGAAGGTTTTCCGGTTTGAGGTCTCTGGAAGAATGTTATCTTGTGTCATGATCTGTGAGAGGAGGGTACCTATGGATGATGTTTTTGTCGTGCATGTACTCGATGGCATCGACGATTTGAGCGGTGTAGTATTTTGCGCAGTCGAGGGAGAGGGATCCGAGGCGTGAGATGCGGGACTGCATCTCGCCGTTTGGGGCGAGATCGAGCACGAAGACTAGATGGGAGAGTGAGCGAGGAGAGACGGATCAGGGGAAGACGCACGCACAGAGACTCCATTCGTCTTGGAAGGTCCAATGGAGATGTATGATGCCCGGGTGACCTGTGCCGAGTTTGACGAGGGTGTTCTTTTCTGCGAGTGCGACGAGCATCTTCTCTTTGCGAATCAGGTGATTCTTGTCGAGAATCTTGATGGCGTACTCGTGGCCTGTGCGGGCATGCCGCGCGCGCACGACCTAAACGTGCGAGCGACGGATTACGTATTGCGCATGCGGAGGTGAGGAACACGCACGGTGGAATACGAGCCCTCGCCGAGGGTATCTCCAAATACGAAATCCTGGGCGGACAGACGCGTGTTGGCGGATGGGTTCTGAGACCTTGTGCGTTTTCTGGACTTTGAGCGCGGATGGACGGCGTCGCGGTCTTCTGATACGCCCAGCTCTCTCGTGAGGTATGCGGGCGGGGGTCGGACTGACTGCGAGGGCGGTGCGCTTGGACTCCGAGAGCGGGGAGACGAGAAAGTGCGGGTAGGACGTGGCCTGAGGACGGTGGTGGTGCTCGTCTCCGAGTCAGAGGAGGAGGAGGAGATGACGGACGTGTTTCTGCTGATGTCCGCGAGTGTCGTCGTCGGCTCGTACATTTTGCAAGTCCAAGTCCAAGCACCCCACTGTACAGCCACTCATCTCGGACCTTTACCGGTATCTTACGTAACTTTATCCCACCCATCAAAACGCCACCCGTCGTTTCCGATTGGCTCCAATGCCGCTTTTTTCCACGCCTCCCTCCGAGTCCGATCTCGGAGTGCGAGTTCCTCGATTCGGTGCACCAAACCCATCACCTCCTCCTCCCCCCGCGTCGTCCACGCCCGTCTCGCCACCGCATTCACCTCCCCTTCCTCCTGCCCATTCGGCCGCGATTCTCCGACCGCCCTCCTCACCTTCTCCACCACGATCCGCGTCCTGCCGTCCATCTTCACCCCGTTCGTCTTCATTTCCTCCAGCGCGTTGCACACGCCCTCCAGATCCCCCCACCCTTCCCAGCGTGCTTCGATGAGCTCGTTGTAAGCAGGCGCCGTGCACCCAAACACATAGGACGGTATCGATACCCGTGCGGCATAATCGAATATCGCAAGCGAAAGCGACGGATTAGAGTACGTCGTCCGAAAGATGTGCATCGCATGCGCGATTAGATGGGGATAGATCCTATGGTTGATCGGCCTTTGAGAACCACGACCAGACCCCGACTCCGAACACGCCGCGTCACCCGAGGCCGTCATCGCCTTGGTCGCCGCCTCATCCCACTTCCGCTCTCCAAAGAGCTCCGTCGAGACCCACTGAAGGAGCTGGTGATCCGTGTTGAACAACTCCATCGTCTCTTTTTTCTGATCCAGCTCTTCGTCTATTGCGGTCGTCCATCGCGCGCGCGACGTGCGACGACGGAGCGTGCGGAAGAGGTCGTCGAGCGGCGCACCCGCGCTCCCGATACTCGGTGACGGAGCGTGTGCAACACCGGGCGGTCCGGATGTAGACGTAGAGGCGGAGCCCGCCTTGCCTTCCTTGCTAGACACCGCATTGAATATCATGTCAAACATCTCGTCAAACACTTTCATCTCGCGCGCGGTGATGGACGCCCGTTGCTGTCGCACCCCCGATTTGCGCTGCAGAAACGGTTCGTGCTCGCCATGCCGTTCCCTGTCTCCAGGACGGGTGGCCGTGTTTCTGGCACGCGTACGCGGTGTTCGAACGGAAGGCTGCGGAGAAACGGGGTCAAGGTCGGAGAAAACGTGCTTCCAGGGCGACTCTGGCGCGGTAAAGATCGAGTCGGTGTCCATCGTCGGTTGGGAGGTAGATGGAGCGGCCGAGTTGGAAGTCGTGGACGTCGAACGCGCGGGTGAGATGTTGAAAAACAATACAGCCGCGGGACGTCGCAAACGACTCGGACGGGCGAGCATCGTGAAGGTTCTTGAATGGACCGCTTCAAGTATAGCGTTAGCCTGCAAAGTTATGTAATAAATTTTCTTTTCTTGAGGCCGCAGGTTCAAATCCTACCAACGTCGGAGTTTTTGTTCTTGAATGCGCTCAACGATTCACATCTTCATGTCAGACACGCCCTTGTGTTGATACCTACGCAAACCACCGTCTACTTGCACGACGAGTTTGGCATTGTGCAGCAGGTCCAGCGACCTGAATCAATTGTGAATAGTCCTCTCCATCGGTACAGACCTACGGCTCTACTAGTATAATCTCTGCCTCTCCCGATCGTTATTCAGTGTTTTTTGTCATGACAGAGGTCTCGGATGATGCGACCGGTTCTTGCTAGGCTCTCCGCGTTTGAAGCGCCACCAGGCAGACGGCGTCCGCCAGCTCTCTGCAGGGGACATCAGGCGATTTCTACGTCGTCATTGTTCGCTCCCTTCCTGAATCCGCCGAAGCTGGTGAGCGAGTTGAGCTCTCAACGAAGCCAAGTCACCTTATGTCGCCATCTGCCGAGAAACAGCGCGGAACTCGTTTTACCCGTCGTCGTTGGCTGCACTCCAAGATGCATCACATCCGTCTGCGACTGTTTACAGTGGCGTATATCATAAATATCACGGACGAGCATGCAACGTGGACAGGTTTCCCCCCCGTCGACGATATGTATGCCGACGATCGGGAAATATACGATGACCTTCCGATCCACGCACGCCCATCTCGGCGCGTACACCCCCATAATCTTGCGAACCCATCCCTCTGGTTCGTTGTTATCAAGTTCTATCGGATCGAAGTCGACTGAAGACATGAACCGAATCGGAATGCAGGTCGACCCGTCGCGTACCACCAGCCTGACCGCGACTCGAGCGTTCTTATGTTCCAAGGCTCCTGTCATCTGGTCCCACTCGTTGGCGAGAGCCACTCACAACGTGGCGCACAACGTTCCTGACGAAATACCAAGCCTTGTTAGCGTAGAAGGGGACAAAAATGAGGGTGTTGTCACGGTACGTCATGCACCGTCGCCATATTTCTTCTATGCTACATACGATATGTACATAATGTCCCTACGAGTTCACTTTTTCAACCCCGCTTTGTCGCACCCGACGGTGAGGCTGTTATTCCGACCGTGGCTGATCACATCGCGCACATTCGCAACGGTCTTCGGAACAAAACGGTGAGTCGCACATTCTTTTCTGTGTGTGTGTCGTGTGTTTTTACGACGCTAAACGCCCACTCACAGTGCTGGCGTTTGGTAGTGATAATGGCCGTGACTGGACCAGTTCGACTCCAGTCCGTTCGGTAGCCGAACGTTGGTCGCCGCGGCCGGGACAAATATGAACGAACGTCGCGTGTTTTGACGGGAAGTAGTGTAACTTACCGCGGTGTCTTTTTGCATAGGTTGGGTACATTGGCGCTACGCATCGCACCGCTCCGAGCCGCTGGTGCACCGGGCTGTTTTTACGTGAGAGGACTCGGCAACCGGAACAAGAGGATGATCATGATGTAACATGCGGCCCCGAACGTCACTCTCGTCGTGACGAAAGGCGATCGTTGGTTCGTTCGTGCACCTGTTTCTCCCATTTCTCGGCGAATGGACGACGACCGGATCGTGCAGGTCGACACGGGCACGCACCGGCCACGGTTTTCGATGTCGATGTTCGACCTGGGGCCACGATCAACGGAAGACGTCCGTTTTTTGGTCGAAACCAATCCAATACCCGTCGCAAGGACGACCGAAAACGGCATTTAGTAAAAGAAAAGAAGGGACGCGTCGAGGAGAACGCGTGAACGATCCGATGTGTGATGCCATGCGACGGACCGTCCGGTGGATTATACGCTTCGTTCGTAGAATCTTGTTAATCGATACAAGTCGCCCCCCTGGGGTTCGTCTTGCGTAGGCTGGCGTACTTATCCCAGAGCAAGATGGCCTCGCATGTATGGACGTCGTGTGGGTGGCGTCCCAAACATGTGGGGCAGGCAGATTTGGTTTTTGCCCCATCTTCTGGCATCCTCCTTTGGATGAGCTGCGTGTCCGAGGAAGGCGGCATGCGGAGGTGGTCGGAGTGGTAAGGGCAAGAAGGCGAGACGGCGAGACGGCGGTGGTGGCGGCGGCGGTGGCGGCGGTGGCGACGACAGACGGTGGGTGCAGCGTGATGGCACGCCGTGACGCGTGACGAATGCGGCAAGCGGGCAGAGCGCTCTGCAAACTCGCTAGAGGCTCAGGTGGACCCGCGGTCGAACTCGAAGCCCGGAGACCTCTGCGAAGGGGGTCTAAGAGATGTATTCTTGCCCACAATGAAAAGACCCGCAGAGCTTGCCATACGCGTCCCTGAGATCACGCGGTTTGTAAGGGGCTTCTGATGGCCACCGCTTTGAACAGCATTCGCTGATTTAAATGACACCAAGTGTATTCCCACCGATTCTCTCATTCTGGGAGAATAAGCAAGTTACCCACCCACCCCACTCATGGATCCGAAGACTATCGCGGATACCTGGCTGAAGGATTTTATTGAAATCTCTGCATCGGGGGATGCCCACAACTTTGCCACCAAATTATTCCTCCCGGATGGTTGGTTCAGGGACGTGCTCGTCTTTACCTGGGACAATCGTACTCTGCATGGACACGGAAAAATCATCGAATATCTCGGGGAGAAATTAGCAGCCGCAAGCGTCACCAACGTCGTCTTGGATGACACGCCAGAATTACGACCATCTTCCTTCACTTTGGCGTTTGGCCAAGGAGTCGAGTTTTCGATCCGATTCGAGACGCCCATTGCGCTTGCGCGAGGGCTAGTCCGGCTTCTACCGACCGGTGCTTCCGAAATGAAGGCGCTATCTGTGTTCGTTATGATGGAAGATCTCAAAGGACACGAAGAATCCGGTGCCGAAATTGGACTATATGGAGGACATACGATCACCTGGACTGAGTAAGTCTGAAAATCATGGATGACATCTGAACCTCGACATCCGAGTAGGGTTCTCGAAGAAAGGCGATCGAAAGTGGAGAATGACCCACAGGTTGTGATAAGTTAGTAAATCGTTGGATGATCTATCTTTCTTGCTGAGCTACCGTTAGTCGGGGGCGGACACTGTGGTTTGCACGCTGCAGCACGCTTCAAGCAAATGGGTATCCCGGCCCTGATTGTGGAGAAAAATCAAAAAATAGGTGAGCCTCTTCCCACCAATCCTTACATGGTCCCAATCTCATCTATCAGGTGACAACTGGAGAAAGCGCTATCCTTCGCTGACCCTACACTTGCGAAAATCGTACTGTACCAGTAAGTGTTTTGGCCATATTCTTCTAATATTGCAAATACATGTTAAATTTAGCACTTTACCAACCATACCCACGCAATTTCCCATTGTTCATACCGCGCGATAAGCTTGCGGACTGGCTGGAACATTATGCCACGACTCAAGATTTGGTTGTGTGGTCTAATAGCCAGATTCTGCCCAGGGCGACGTACGACTCACAGGAGAAACGTTGGACGTTGCAGATTGATCGCGATGGTACCACCGTCACCGTGCGTCCGAGGCATGTCGTCGTTGCCACTGGTGTACACGGCTTGCCGTTGATTCCAGCCATTCCACACTCCGAGACTTTTCGTGGAGAAGTGCTTCATACAAGCCAGTTTCCTGGCGGCCAGAAATTCGCTGGGCAGCGGGTTGTAGTGATCGGCGCAGGGAATTCATCGGCCGACATCTGTCAGGATCTCTCGTTTCGTGGGGCAGCATCTGTCACGATGGTACAGAGATCAAAAACATGCGTCGTTTCGAGTCGCATTATCGACAGTTACTTTGCTCACGCCTACCCCGACGCTCACCCAGTCGAAATATCAGACTTCAAACGAGCCGCGATGCCACGCGGGATGGTGCGGGTGTTGGCACGAGGTATGATGGAGCAAGCACGAATTATAGACAAGGAAATGTTGGAGAAATTGCAAAAGGCTGGCTTCCATTATCACTACGGGGAGGATGGCTCTGGTCCAGTTATCCTATACGCTTCACGTGGAGGTGGTTATTGTAAGTGTTACCATGGAGTTGGACGTACCACGAGTTTGTTCATACTTGTGTCGATCTTCCAGGGCTTGACGTTGGTTGTGCAGAGCTCATCGCGTCGGGGAAGGTTGCGATCCGGCATGGCGTAGAACCAATCTCGTTCACCGAGACTGGCATTGTTTTCAGTGACGGGACTGAACTGCAGGCGGATGCAGTGATATTCGCGTGAGTATGCCCGACACTCAAACGCGGGCGTTCATTCACCGCTTGCAGAACCGGGTACACAAGCTGGCGCGATCAATTGAAAGATATATTTGAACCGGCGGTACTAGAGTCCACCAAAGAAATTTGGGGTCTTGATGAAGAGGATGAGTTGCGCGGCGCATATCGCCCCACTGGTTATCCTGGGGTAACACCATATCTATAAACTTGCCACTTACTATCTTCTCATTCCAATTCATAGTTCTGGGTTGCCTCCGGCGATTTCGGCGATTCCAGACTTTGTTCCAAGCAACTGGTTGGTTCCCTCCTGTTTTAGATCGCACGGTTTTGTAACGATCAACACAGGCTCTTCATATCAAAGCTGAGGAACTGGGTTTAAAGAAGACCACATGTAGCGTTTAGGTGCTCGGCCTAGAATCTGGTTGATTGCCGTGGCTCTGTTTGTTCCATGAAGTTTTCAGAGATGTTATGTTGGTGGTTTGAGAATCAGGAATAAGTACTTATTGCTATGTTTGTCACGGTGGAGCTTTTTTGTGTCGATGAGGCACCACATTTTACGAGCACAAAAGAGTTGCGGATGGTCGAGATCCTCTTCCTGATCAGACATGCAACCTTCTTCCATTCGATGCCTGTATGCGGTCCAACGAACGATATTGACATCAATAACGATCCTCTAAGAGTCTGCATATTTCCGTCATTCAACCTCTTTACGCAAACACAATATATTATTTCTCGGGACATTCTCCATGGCGGAAAACTATCCTGTTGCTGGAGGCGATACATTGCCATGCCATGCCGATGTGGGAGTGGTGGCTAACCGGGTTTATCTTTCTGTTGTCGTTACTCTGCGACTCGAAAGATCCTGATTCGTGTTTTCAGCACGGCATTATACTCTGTAGTCGACGAAGGACGCTGTCCGGGGCCAGCAGGTTCGTCGGCCGTTCCAGGCAAGAAGAGTGCGCTTGCTACGACGGAGCAAGCAGCGCTAGCTGCCAACACCAAGTTCTGCAGACAGCCTGAGGGTGATGTCGTGTGTTACTCAAAGGGTAGCAGAGTGCAGGGACAGGGACTATGGTAAAAAAACGGCATCCCAGTGGCAGAAACAAAGACATGGTGCAACCAAGACCTGAATAACCTCGGGAAACGAGCAGGATCGGGTATGACACGAGCAAGAGAACGAGTGCCGTCATCTCGTCATCTTCATCGTTTAGCAAAAGAAAAGAAAGGACTCGTCGAGGAGAACACACGCGAACGATCCGATTTGTGATGACTCATGTGACGGACTGTACACCGTAGATCTCATCACTGTAATCGATATACCACACCGTTTAGCGATACACTTGAATAGATCGATATTGCCAAAGACCCCGATCGAGAAGTATCCACAGGCAAGGCCAGTTTCCATTTATCGGTAGCGTGGCTTATGATGTTCCAGAAGTTTGGCTCATCCAAGGATTTGAAGAACTCCATCTCACGGAGGAAAGATTGCCCGCTTTGCTTGGCGTCGACCGGTTTACTTTACAGCAAGCGATGTTTCACAACCGGAAATCCTCGATGAACGGTCGTCAGGACGGGAACCTTTGTGTACACCAGTCATGTTTGGGCAAGTGGAATTAGAGCAAGGGCAATGTCGCCGTTGCCTGCCTCTGTACATACCTCTGCCCTCTTCACGCCTTGCGCAAAAACCCGCTCTCCCTCCACGTGCCGACCCATTTCGCCACCAGTCTTTCATCCACCACTGGCGCCTCTCTCAACCATCGACTCAGCCCCACCGTCCTCTCCACGC
Source organism: Boletales sp. KT-2023a (assembly GCA_038090395.1). NCBI lineage: Eukaryota > Fungi > Basidiomycota > Agaricomycetes > Boletales > Boletales sp. KT-2023a. The sequence continues at coordinate 22,367 of JBBPMP010000184.1, read as the reverse complement.
ACAACCCGAACCGACTCCGCTCCGCCTCGTCACCATACTTGCTCTCGTAGAACGCCAACAGCTTACGACTCGGGTTGCGGCGTTCGTCCGAATCGCTCGCGCGAAGGGCTTTGAGCCAGTCGCGGCGCGGAACGCGTTTAAACTCGACCCGTGCGGCGTGCAAACAATCCAGGACGGCGGCCCACGGAACGCGGGTCGGGTGTAGAACGTGGTACACGGAGCACCCAGAGGTGGTCGATGACGACGGGATGGGGAGATTCACAAGCTCGACGATGCTCTTTGCGGCGTGGTCGACCGGGAGCCACGAGACATGTTCGTCGAGCTCCGGAAGGAGACCGATCGTGTCCGCACACTGTCCCAGTCCCCTCACCCAGTGAGACGAGCGTGACGAACGAACGGGCCACGAGACTGACCTTGAAGATCAACGAGATCCCCTCGGATTCATTCCAGACCCCGTTGAGCGTGTCGCCCACCATCTGCCCGATACCTGGGAGAAGCCAGACATTGTCAGATGTCATACGTCAACGTCATTCAGGAATTACATACGCAGAACGGCAGTGTGCATGGGTGTCTGGAGTGCTGCGATCTGACAAAGTTTCTCTGTTACCCATTTAGACTGTGCGCTTGACAACGCGGGAACCGATCAGAGATCAAAGAAACGAACAAAAGGGGAATGTCATACTATCCCATTTCCTGCGCAATGCCCGGGTTATCTGTTACTGCCTCAGGGACCAGACCCGGTCCAGGCCAATTTGCCACTGCACTGACAGACGATGCAAAGAAAAACCTGGCAGGTTCGGCGTGTGGTGATGAGAGCGCGAGCTGCATCAGGTTCACCGCACCACGAACGTGGGTTTCAAAACTGTGTTGTGAAGATGAGCGACCGCACGGTACATCGATATCGGTGCTGTATATATGCACCTGGAAATCCCAAGATTGAAGTTGACTGCCCACGCGTTCTGGAAGGAGAAGATGCTGGGGTGAATTTCGATCACAAAAGGCACGCTTTTTTTTACGTACGTGAATGACGACCGTCACTTGGTTCGTGATCTCGTGGTAACGTTCTTCATCAAGGCCCAACCAGATTGCAGACATATCTGCTGCGAGCGCGACGACGCGGTCCCTGACATCGCCATCACTCGAATTGATGCGTGTGGATAACTTTCGCGCCTTCATCGATGCCAAGATCCTGTCTGCCGCGTCTGCGTCGTTCTTGGCACGGCAGAGACAATAAACCATCTCCACATCGGGATCGGCCAGAAGCTCGTCGAGGATGAAGGCCCCCAGGGACCCTGTAGAACCAGTCAAGACTACCTGATTGGCAATGATCCGTGAATACACCGTAGGCCAACGTCTATGGAATACGAGCGCACCACTTTTTTTAATCCCTCGGTCAAGCGCTTTGCGCCGTTGGCATATACCCTAGACGGGTATGTGAAGTTGCCGTATTTCTCTACCAATCGGAGCATAACACCTTCAGGGCTGACCCGAGAAGCATTGGCATCTTTTCCGGTGGAAAGCAATACAACGAGCTTTGCAAGTCTTATAATAGAAGAAGGATGAGAAGTCATCACGCCTGGCGGGATAACACGCACTTTGTGATAGAAGGGTATTCAAAGACGGCGTTGATAGACAACTTCTTCCCGCCCAAGTCGATTTCCTTGTACATCGTCCCTCGTCAACGTCCTGTTCAGAGAACGCGAAGATGCTTTCTTACCCTCTGAATAGCATTTCGAATCCGTGTCGACTGGAGCGAGTCGAGCCCAAAGTCAAACAAATCCGTGTCGTCGTCAAGCCCATCGAGCGGCCTCTCGATCGTTCTCTTGATAACCTCCCTCACGATCTTTCTGGCTTCTGCCTCGCCTCCCACACGTCTCTGCCCCTCTGACCCCGTTTCGCCTTCGAGGCGCTTGTACAGCTCCTCAATCACCCCATCAAACTCTTTATAAACCCTCGCCCTCAAAACACTGCCCTTGTCCGCTCTTGGAATCACGGTCCCATAAGGAAGAAACATGAGGGCCTCTGCCGATAGCTGAGAATGAGAGGGCGCCTCAGAATTGGCAAGGGCAACGGCAGCGGAGATACATCTGACGAATTCATCGTGGGAATAGTGTTGAGCAGCTTCGGTGGGGAGGATGAGCGCGCCAATCTGCGCGCGTCCACCTCCAAAGACGATGGCATCAGCGATGTAGGGGGAAGAGCGGAGGGTGAGTTCGATGGGGACAGGGTTAGTCTTTTCGCCGTTAACCTATCGTTCGGCTGGGGAGTCGGAAATTTGAATTGGGAAAGTAGTAAAGGGACCATACCATGACGAGGGTATCATCTATCCGACCGATGTACTTGTAGGCGTCGGAAATCGTCGGATGTTTCAGGAAGAGGTCCTTTGTGGCATATGACCCATCCGGTTGATTGGACATCACCTACCGGGTGTTCAGTCCTCGCCGCCATCAACGAGTGAAACGTGACTTGCCTTAGTGTGCCATCCGTCCAAGACATACAGTTCATACGTATCATCTCCAACACGTTCGAAACGTAAATACTCGTGTACACCAGCAGGAGCATACGGGCCCTTTGCGCGGACCCAGTTCCACCCCTTGTCAGCCTCAAAATCGCGGAAGGATGTCATAAGCTGACCCATTTCAGCTAAAGGAGTGGCTTGTGAGCCGAAACAAGGCATGAGAGAGAAAAACACACTGAGTCCATAATGTCCTACCAACGGGACGCCATTCGCGACAAGATAGTCGCCCAGCTCGTCTGGACAAGCACTTCCGCCAAACATGACTAACTTGAGGCGCGAAAGAACCTGCAGACCCTCTGGGGTCTCTGCGAGCAACTTTAGAGCGAAAGGCACACCATAGAACGCTTGTATGTCTGGGGCTTGTGAAAGGAGCTGGATGATGTTTGCCGATGTAAGCGGAATAGACGCCGTTGGAAAGAGATAAAGTGGTTTTGCCGAATACCATGCTCGGAGCAGGTTCGAATGACCATGACCCTACGAGACAAGTCTCTTAGCATAACGCTTCAAGCAACAGGAACCAGACGAACGTGGTATAGTGGCAATGTCGTAAGGCTGATGAGGCCAAAGTTTGTCTTGCAGTTCCCGATGGCAGACTTGTTGGTCGTGAAAATGGGCTTTGGGAACCCAGTAGATCCACTCGAGTGGATGATCAGTGCGGGGAGAAGAAATTCTACGTCTGGGCTGAGAGGAGGGCTCCAATGTGTCTTGTCTGGGTGCATGGCCCGAGCATCGTTCCCGAACACTTCCGACGGTGGTTGGTGAATGATTGACACCGAAGTAGTGTCGGCGAGGTGAACAAGGGCGGCAGTTGCAGAAGAGAGCAGTGTATCTTGCACGATCATGTGCGATGCATTAGTCACGGTCAGCAGATGTGCGATGGCAGCGGGCGAATTGTTGGGGGACAGCAAGAGCACGGCTGGAAATGTGATGAGCCATTGTGGTGCAAAAGATGGGCAAGGGACGAACAGTAACCCATGCGATACAAGGCCATCTCTGTAACGACGTACTCGATGTTGCTCACGCCCAACAGCCCAACAGTGAGTTTGCTCGTGGCATCACCCTTGGTGCGGCCGGGTAGAGTACCAGTGTCCTTGAAATGGTTCGCAAGAAGAGACGCGGCCGCATCGAGCTCGCTGGTAGTGTATTTTGTGTACTGGACATCTCAGTGTGAGTGACAGTATCTGGAGAAGTCTGGAGAAATGTACGTTGAAGTTCTTGTCTGGTATACCAAGAATTTGGAGGTCGGGATATTCTCGCACCCTTTCTGCGAAGAGTTGGTTCAGAGAAAGGATGTCCGACATGTCGGTCAATGTTGGAGGTCATGGTGGGCCGCTAGGTAAATATCATATCCGAACTAGTGCCGATACACGGAATTCCGAGCGATGTGAAGAACTTGGTTGTGGTCATCAGACCAAGGTGGCTGAATTGCGGTCACACTGATTCGGCCCGTCGGACTCAAGTCGGAAGTATCACTGCTAGCACCACTAGACAGCCCAGCCATACCCACAGGTAATCCCAAACTTGCAGTACTGATTTAATAAATCACCAGGTCAGATGTCTAGCCGACGGCCGTTCTCATCAACGTCCGGTCCTAATCGGACCCAGACGCGTCGGAGGCTGACACTAGGCCGTAGCGCCACTATGCCAGCCGCCTGAGTCTTATGATGATAAAAGCGAATCTAACGCCCCGCTTCACTTTTCTTACTCACCCTCTCGAAGTATGCAATTTTTCCGGCTTCTCCACCGCCAAACAAAGTCCGAGAGCGACGTCGCCACCTTGGCGTCCCAGACCGCCCAGAAGGTGGTCACCGCTCCTGTCTTTGTCCCATTCGAAGCGTCCCTCCCGTCGTTCGATCCCGCACGCGAGCTCTACGGCCTGTTTACGACCCTGCCGCAAACGTCAATGGATCCGACACACATTGACAAGCTCGATGCAAAAATCAAGCGATTGGAATCGCAGGTCGCTCGTTTGCAAGACGAACGCTCCGCCCTCGAACGGGACCTCGCCGACTACCGCTCGGACCTCCTTCTCACCCGCGCCGAACACTACTCGGAGATGCTCTGCAGTGCGCGTCGTCAACAGTGCGCGATGGACGACTTTAGGTCTATCCAGAAGCTCGAGACGAGGCATCAGCGCTTTTGCAATTTATTGGTCGACATTGGCATACCTCGTCCTACGGTCGACTCGATCTGTGAAGCCATCCAGTCTGGACACAGATCCCCGGAAGGCATGCTGGTGGACGCGATCAAGAATGCCTCGAATAACAGCGACACCCTTTTATCCAGGCTCAAGCCCGTCGTCATGGAAGAACGGACCCCGGAACACTACCAGTCCGCGCTCAACTTGACGTTGAACATTCGCAAGGAACTCAGGTCTCAGAAGAAACAATCCAAGTTTTGGAAGAAGCTCGCACAGGAGAATGATCGGCATGCAAACACCATCACACCTTCTCCCTCGGACATTTCATCAATTCGTCAAGAGCTTTCCCCGGAGAGGCAGAGTGCAGTCGACGCTCTTATCGCTCGCCGTCGTGCTGCCAGGTACTCCGACAACATTGACAACGACGTCTTTGGAGGCAAGCGACGAGAATCTGCGTTGGATACGTTGGCAAATTCTCTTGCGTCCCGACCGCGGCACTCTATTCCGGATGACTTGAGACTTTCCTCGTCATTTTCCTCTTCAGGTTCCTCAGCTTCGACTTATTTTTCTGGCATTTCTCGAAATCCCAGGGATTCTACAAGCGATACGCCAAATGTATCATCCCGCCTCCCATCTCCTTTATCGACTTCGCTTCGTCGTTCCTCCAGAGGCTCTTCCCAGTCCGTTGTTCTTGGTAGTATTAACTTGAACGTCTCGCGTTCTTCCTCCGTCGACCAAGTATTGCCTGAAGAAACCGAAGAGCAAACGAACCCCAACATTGCCCTCGGGTCTACCGTAACCTATAGCCAAGACCTACCTCAGGTTCGTGTTCTGTCGTTGACTTGCACCCTTTTATCTTCTCCTTCGTAGAACGACAGACGTGCGTTTCAGGGACATGGCCACCGTCGCGTGTCCTCTACAGCCTCCAGACGCTCCACAAACATACGTTCGACTCGCACTTCCTTCCGTTTATCGGCATTCTCACCTCTTCTGGGTCATCGCTCCAGTGGGCCGGTCATAGTGCCTCATTCGGATGTTTCAGAGAAAACCACCGTCAATGCGCTGTCGCTCCACACGCCCAACATCATGATGCGTTTCTCGGATCTTACCAACTCGGACACCCCTGCATCGAGCGAGGATACTCCTTTCAAAGACGCGCGTGCGCCATCCAAGTTCAGATCCGATACCCCGCTTTCGCTGACGGACCTGGAATCCCGTGTGGCGTCGACGCCATCGGACGGTTCCGTCGCCTGTAGACCGCTCGACAGAAGCACGTGCCTACACGACACCCGGTTCTTGGAGCACCTGGACACGTCCACGTCCACGTCCCTGTCCGTGTCCGTGTCTATGTCCGAATCCGGCACCGATACGCGAGACGGACACGATCGCGAGTCCACCCACCCGCCGACGGACTCGGGGGCGAGCTCGATCACGATCGATGAATCCAAGGACTCGCTCTTCACGACCTCGGCCTCGTCGCTGTCCGGGAACGAGACGCCTGCGCCGACGACGCCTCCGACACCCGCCCCGGACGATCGCGGCGACCTTGGCGCGCGCTCGAGCGCCGGCACGGGCAAAGGGTCCCTCAGGCGGAGCATGCTTCCCGTGCTTGCGAAACACCTCCGACGACTCTCGCTCACGGGGACGCCCGATCGCGAGCGGCTCGTGGACAAGTTCCGCGGGCTGCGCTCGCTGTCCAAGCCGCGTTCGCGTTCGGCGTCGGGGGCGAGCTCTGGGTCCAGTTCGAGCGCGGGGTCGCCGCCCGTCGCGGTGAGCGTCAACGTGAACGTGAACCTGTGGCGGGGCTCGCCTGCGCGCTCGGAGTCGGGTCAGAGCGAGCGTGAGGCGTCGAGTCCGAGTCCTGTAAAAGGGTCTGGGATACCGGTGTTGCAGAGACGGATGACGATTCGGGCGCGGAGGACGTCGGTGAGGAAAATCTGAGGTGTCGGTCGTACTTTTTTTTTTTCTTCCTTCTTCATCCTATTTCGTTCGGTCATTGTTTGACTGCGGTGGATCCTGTGACGGGAAATTTTTCATTGCGTGCCTTCTTTCGAGACCGAAATTGGCCAATCTGGTCGGGAAAACGGATCTTCCCTCTCCGGGTGATCTTTTTAGATGGTTTGTATGATTGAGCTGAAATAGCGTCATCGGCCGCCGTCGCCGAACCTAAGGCGACAAGAAACCTGTCCGTGCGTTTCAATGATGCGCAGATACGCGATGACGGGCAAATTTCATTTTGCTCCAGTTTGTTTTTCCGTGGATCCACTTTCCTATCGAGGTATTCTAGATACGCAATACACCCTCTCGATCTTTTATTTCGCCTCCTCAGCCTCGCGCACGAGATCAAAGTCCGTCTCGCCATCCCGTTTCACCGCGACATACTTTTCCGTTACGATCGCTGCAATCAGTTCCGCAGGCGTGACGTCAAAGCTGGGGTTGTACACTCCTCCTTCCGTTTCTCCCACCGCGCTGGGGGTGATGAGCACCTGAGCCTGCACTTTATTGCCCGCGTCGTCAAAGGTAGGAGGGTGGAGGGCGCCTCGAACGAGGCATGCCTCCAAGGGCGGTCGGTGTTCGATCGGGATGCTATGCACGGGGCATTCAGATCCGGTACGCAAGAGCGTCGAGAGGCCGCTCACGCAGAGCCATCCGTGATGGCGAGATCGACCGAGCTCGTCGGTGCGACGACGATGAACGCAATGTTGTGTCTCGCTGCCAACACAGCGGCGTTGTACGTTCCGATCTACTGACAGATTGGATAGGGACGACGGGGTGTGGAAACGGAGGGGTTACCTTGTTGGCAGTGTCACCGTTCCTTGCGATGCGATCGGCGCCGACAACTGTCAAGGACGTTGACGTTATCTTTGCCTCATCTGGCATGAACAGACGTACCGACGGCATGAATGGGTTTGTGCTGGAAGAGCGAACCGACCATGGTATCGCATATCATGGTGGAGGGGATCTTGAGGGTGTGGAGCTCCAGGGCGGTCAACCTACGCACGCGTGGTTATTTCGTTGGCGGGGGCATACATCATGATAGGAGCAGGGTCACCGAGATCCTTGATGATACGGGGCCGTTTGGGTAAAATACGCCCGCTCGAGAAGTCCTTGCTCGTGCAAGTATGTAATGAATCCAAGGGCCGTCCCGTAACCCTGCGGATCGAGGTCAACAACGTATGCCCGCGCATCGATGACCCGAAACGTGCCGATGTTGCGAGCGACCCGGTGTTGCAGACGGTGAGGACGTGGAGGTACTTTCCCGACCCGCCGATGCGCTTGTGGAGCCAATCGCCGCCCAACCTGGACATGGTGAGGTTCTGGGCCTTGTCCTCGCTCCCGATCAGCCTGGCCTCTGCGATGAGGGCGGTTGCGATGGCGATCGCGGCATCGCTGGGCGCGCGTGGCTCGGACTGCTGGTATGCAGCGACGGACTGGGAGAGCAACTTGGAGAGACGGCGCGTGGCTGCGCCGAGGTTGACGGCGGTGGGCCTGGCGGTGTAGAGATAGTCGAGCTGCGGGGCGAGGTGTCGCTCGAGCGCGGGCGGGTCGGCGAGATAGTCTGGGCGTGGCGCGGCGCTGACGGCTGCAGAGAGCGCAGACGCGATGTAAAGCGCTGCGAGCGATGCGATGGCGGGTGCGCCACGGATCTGGAGCGCCATGGACGCGTGTTACGCGCACAATCAACAGATACTACACACCTTCATGGACTTGATGGCATCGTGGGCTTCCTCCAACGTGCGTACGTCCACGTACTGAATCGTGTGTGGCAACAAGAGCTGGTTCACGATGTCGATCGTGCCGTCCTCGCGCGTCCGGATAGATCTGAGGGCGTCCATGGTCAAAGATATGCCACGTGAGTATGACTGCTAAAGTCGCCCGAAAAGGAAATGGGGTAGGGATGAGAAATCACATGCCAGTTCATGGCAGCGTTTAGATGACGACGATGCCACCTCGCCAGCGTGAACTGTGCCATCATGATTGACCATTTACTAGGTCGTCCAAGTCCCTCTTGGAAGCGCGCGCAGGTCCGTCTTCGTCCCTTTCTTTTCTTCCACCACCACCATCTCGCACCATCAGGTCTTTCTCGTCATCCTGTTTTGGCTCTGGAGACTCGCGTATGGAAACCCGGGTGCTCCTCGCTTCCTGTGGCTCAGACTGTTGAACAGGAGACTCCGTGCGCGCATTCATTCAGCACCGTTTCGCACTCGCTGACGCACACAACTCAGAACGTTTCTCACCGTGGCAAATCATCGTCAGCACGCTCACCGCCGTATATGCGCTCAAGAACCTCGACAAGATCCTGGGCCTTGGTTGTAAGCGACACGTTTCCTTCCGCATTCGGGAATGAACCCTGTTTTACTTTCTTCTCAGCCCCTGAACCGCTGGCACAACTCGTGAGTCCAGCCACCCGACGCATCGATTCGTGCTCCCTCATTCCCGTCTAGTACTCCCCATCATATTACCGCGCCACTTGGATAGCCACAGGCCTCGATGCTGGCTTTGCGACTGCCATGTCCATTCGTCCGAAATGGCTCAAGGATATATGCTCCATATTATTCTCGATCTACTACATCATTTACGCCAATGAGGCCGACGAAAAGGTCCGCAGAGTCTTTTGTCCCTCCCTACTTTCACTACATGTATTTTTTGGGATTTAGCTCCGGAGATTCAGGGCTGTGCCCACCATCGAAATGCTTCGAGTTACATGGGAGAAGACAACTAACCCATACGTAATAGCGTCCCTCCGTGGAACCCCTGAGCTTACGCTAACCCACTTTGTCAGCTTCGATTGCTGGCACAAAGTCCAAGCGTGTCACTTCACCGAAGGATTCTTTTGCCGCGTCCTTCTACTTCACTCTATGATCGTCCAATCACGGTCCACCTTTACTTTGCGCCGCCTTCGTCCCAGCTTCACAACGCCACGGATCTCGTCCTCGATTTCCCTGGTGGCGGGTTCGTGGCGATGTCACCGGACCATCACGATGAACGACTGCGCACTTGGGCCCTTAAAACCGGCAAACCTGTGCTCTCCGTTGACTATGGAAAGGCTCCCGAATGTAATCCCATGCTTGCCGTTCATTTCATTATGTAGCACTCACCCATTCATTGCTTAGATCCCTATCCGTTCTCAATGGACGAATGCTTTGATCTTTATCGGCTTCTTGCGGAAACGTCCGGTAGATGTATTGGCATGTCTGGCAAGAAACTGAATGTGATCATGTCCGGAGACTCGGCGTAAGTCCTCCAGCGTTGCACGCCTCCATCATCGCGCTCACACACGTGCACAACAGTGGTGCCATGCTTGTCGTGGGTGTCATGGTCAAGATTTTGCAATACAATGCTGCCCTTCCCGTCGGGGGCGTGAGGCTTCCGGCCCCGTTGTCCCTGGTGCTGAGCTATGCTGCACTAGATTTTAACTTTACGTCTTGGATGACTCCAAACAACCTTCGGGTTCTGCAAACCGAACAGTCTACTGGAGATCTTCCTGGCATGCGGGAACTGGCAGTGCAAAAGGATCACTTGCAGCATGTGAGCCCACTGAGCATGGTGGGGAACCACCGTGGCAATATGGGGACAAAACGGCTCAAGAGGCATAAGAGCTGGAAGGATGCATTGCAAGATCTGGTGGGAAGGTCAGAGGACCAACCTTCGAAACACCATCATCACGTGGACATGAAACGCAAATCGTCGATGAAGACGTCCGATGAGCACGAGTCATGGGCAGATTCTGAAAGCGAGGAGGGCGATATGAAACCTGTGAGAGAGGAGGATCGGGTCATCGAGGACCGTGTGCGTGTTGTGTACCAGGATTCTTCCTCGGACGCGGATGGTCTTCATCGAATGCTTGAGAAGCGGCAGGAGGAATTGTCAGCGGCTGTCACGCAAGCGAACCTTAAGGCTACCACGCTTGCCACTGGCAGGCATGACGGCAAAGGCATGGGCAAAAAGCGTGAACCTATTGGCACACGACTCACGATGACGAGTCGGACCGGATACTTTCAGGATCGAATCGTCTCACCCAGCATGGTACGTGAATGAATGGACCGTGTGTGGGCAGCTGGAATGGGTGTACTGAGCGCAATCGACAGATGCGTGCCATGGCGATTTTGTACATCGGACCGCACCGAAACCCTGACTTTGCCACGGATTACTTCATCTCACCCATCCTGACGCCGTCGGCATTGCTTGCACAGTTCCCACCCCTGTTAATGCAATGCGGCGAGAAGGATCCGTTCGTGGACGACACAGTCATCTTTGCAGGGCGGGTACGCGAAGCGAAGCGAGCACGGAAGGTGGAATTAGACGTGATACTCACAGGGAAGAGTGCCCAGTTTGGGGAAGGGCTGCGTATGACGGATGCGCATCTGGACGATATGTCTGATAGGGAGACGACGGCGATGATTGCCGAACGAGATCAACTGGCACGGGAGACGGAAGACGATTGGGTACAGATGGTGCTGTTTTCCGATTGGAGTCATGGTTACCTGCAGATGATGGCATTGATGAAGGAGGCGCGAGCGGCGGTGGAAGATCTCGGGGAGTGGATGGAGGACGCGTTCGTGAGACACTGCGGGAAGGAGGAGAGGATGAGCAAGATGCTGGATGCGATGGACGCGCGGGGAAAGAAGAAGAGGCGACATTCGCCGCAGGGACAGTCGCCCACGAAACGGGCCCTAACGCACGGAGCATCGACGGAGAACGGTGGCGGTGGGGAGGTGGATCCAAGTCCGCTTGCGTCCGAGACAGAGACGGACGACCCGGGGATCACGTTTGTGGCAAGAAGGCGGGGGGGAAGTGGGACACCGGATGATGAACGGACGGGAGATGTGATGGAGGTGAAACAAGGGGAGTTGTCGCCGTGCCTGTCGAGCGAGTCGTACGATGGTGGCCGAGAGCGGGAAAGTGCGAATGGGACACCTCGCGGGGGCAATGGGAAGACGGGGCAACGGATAACGGAGGGTGAGCTGATGCGACGACGGAGGTTGCTAGATGCACACATCTTTGAGTAGTAATTTAGCGTACGTTATGAGGTATGACAACGAAGGAGGTACGGATGATGACGTGGATATCATATCGTAGGGTTATGAATCAGAACGCCGGGAAAGTTGGAAAAGGAACACTGCATTCGGGTGCTGAACAAGCATTCCAAATTTGGAAGGTGGGCGGTGCTGCGGCGCTGCATCCTAAATGGATACACAGCCACGTCGGTCCAGTCGGGTACTACGAACGCCTGCTCGCCTCAAGCCGGGAGGGCGAGCGGTGTGGACGACAAGAAAAAGAATTAGAAAAAAACCCCCTCTGCAAGGTGAATAAAAAGAAACGAAACCACATTCTCTGTGGAACGAACGAACGAACGAACGCTCATTAACTTTCTTAGCCCTGTCTTACTTCACATCAAAAAGAAGCTTTCCTTTCCCTCGCCTAAACAATAAAAAGGGCCCACACTAGCCATGGACCTTGATCCCGCAAACCAAACACGGGCCCAGTGGCAAAATCCAATCACACAGACACAGCAACACCAGCAGCTGCCTGCCATCGACCCTGCCGTTAGCCACGAGTTCCAATCTTATAACCATCACAACGACCGCCCCGAGAATCTGCCCTACCCAGCCCAGCTCCCCAACATGCCGCAGCAACAGCAGCAGTCTCCAAACCAGTCCCATGCTCAGCCCCCCGCCTTCCCGCCCGGCGCTGGCCCAAACGATCCCACCGAGCAGCACGCACACTATCCACCAGGACATGCCTACAGACGCAGTCACAGCAACTCTCCCTTCCGCCAGACATCCCATCCATCGCCCTACCCGATCCCCTCCACCCCGGCCCAAGGTCCTCTCCCCTCGATGACGCAGCACGTCCCACCCCCTCCAGATGCTGTGAAACAAGAAACCGCTTTTTACACTCCTACCGCCGCGGAGCTCTACAATCAAGCGCTCGCGTCTACCTCTGCTCCTCCCGCCGACCCTTCCGGTCATTATCCCTCCTCTAGCGGCGTACCGAGGTTGCCCCCCATTTTGCAGGTCGAGAAGAAGCAGGTCACCACCTCCGCCACCCAGGCTGCCAGCGCGAGCAGGCGGCGGAACGAGGCCCACTTCATTTGTCCGGTTCCAGGCTGTGGGAGTACGTTTACGCGTCGGTTCAACCTCCGTGGTGCGTCCCGTCCCCCCCTCTGCGATCCGTCGTTTGCTCATACGCTGCCGTCGTCAGGCCATTTACGTTCCCATACCGAAGAGCGCCCGTACGTATGCGAATATCCAGACTGCAAAAAGGGCTTTGCCAGACAGCATGATTGCAAGTGAGTACCCGGCCGTCGTGGCGTTGGCCGTGTCCCCCCCTGTTTCACACCTCGATCTCCGTCCCTGAACTGATCGCTTGCCTTCACAGACGACACCAAGCGTTGCACGCCACTCGCTCCCAGTCCAACATTTGCCAAGGTTGTCGGAAGACGTTCAGTCGTCTGGATGCGCTAAACGTAAGTGATCATCATGAAGTGCTTCTACCGTGGCACTCCCCTTTGTTTGGATCTCATTCATCTGTTATATGACAGCGGCATCGTGAGTGGGCTATCTGGACACGCGCGTCCGTTCGTTTTATGAAAACCATGGCTAACCCCAATTCGTCCTGCAGTGCGTTCCGAAGGTGGCGCCGATTGTAGACAGGCCGTCGAGGCTATACAGCAAGCACAGGTCCAGGCCCAGGCTCAAGCGCAAGCGCAAGCCCAGACCCAGGTTCCAGCTGCGGCACCGATACATCAGGTTCAACCACAATCACATGCCCCGCTACAGGAGTTCTCGACGGCAAATCCACCATCCCCACCATCGAGTCGACCTGGCCCGAGTAGCACCAGAATGTTGCGGACACCACCGATGAGTTGATCAAATCCGTCCTCTATTTGTGGTCGCTCTGTCACTCTTGAGAATATGATAGATGCACTTTGGATGGCTCGACGGACGAAATGGGACGCTTAGACGGGTGTTATTCTCTCATGCACGCTTTTGATCGCATATGGTTTTCCATTGTTTCCCTGTGCCTTTTTTTTTCCTTCTCCGTTGAACTCGTGGGCGGGAATGTCACATTGTTACCTGTCATGACGACGTTCGTCTCCTTTTTTCCCCTTCATTTCAACCATGTATCCATTCGAATGGTGTCCTACTTGTCGTCGTTGTTTTTGGAACAGGGCCATAATTCCTATGGGTCTAGTATAGATTAATACTGCCTCATAATTGTACAACCAGCCAAGTCTCCCGTCATCGAAGCGGCGTGGGAACGTAGCGTGTAAACACGTGAGATCGCCGAATTGCCGGCGTGGGCGGGCCTCGCTTGAGTCCATCTTGTTCTACGTCCACCTCGTCAAAAAGGCAGTGTGGATTGACTAACAGGATATCAGTCTGAAATCGAATCACGCGCTCAAGCATAGCGAGCGAGACTCACACAAAGAACTACGACCATGTCGCTCTCGATGCTGGTCGGTGGTGGCGCCGAATGTGGTCCGTCTAATCCACTTCAGAGTCTTGCCAAGCGATTCGACCACGATCGTGGTGCGCAGCAGGTGGGTCCAAGTGGGGCCCGGCTCACCGGGTGTACGGTGAGGCGTTTTCGACGGCATGCTTATACAGCGGACAGGACGTCGCGGGGTCATCCCATGCCCCGGGAGCATTGCCGGACGAGGTATGTCCATGTTCCATTCCATACGCCGGCTCCACCCTTGTCCATTTTTCCGATGCCCCTCGTTCCTTTCCATCATCACACTCGTATGGCGTGGATGCTGACGATGAACGGGATGCGTTCTTCATGTCCATGTCCAGCAGGTCCGTTTTCGATCTCAGCATACGCCCGTGCCGGAGCTGCAGCAAGAGGCTGCACGGTTTTTTGGCGGTGGTAGACCCGCCCCGGTACCCTTGTCGATGCCGGCGCAGCCGTTTGACCTAGCTGGTCTGCGTGACGCGTTGCCGGGTGCTGCCACGTCCGTCCAACAGATGGGCCGTGCGGCAAGTGCGGCCTGGGCTTCCGATTTTTTGGCACACCAGACGCATACGCCTCTTCGGGGTCAGGGACACGCACAGGCGATTCCGTCGCGGGTGGATGTGCAGCATGATCGCCAGAATGCGATGAGTGGCAATCAAAGTGCGTCCGTGCGTGCCTTGTGTGTGTAAAAATGCTTGGCTAACTTTTTTTTTTTTTTTTTCATCTCATGGTTTTATTTTTATTTTTCGCGTTTGGAATTCATTGCAGGCGGTGCACTTCCGTGGAGCACGGCATATGTAGGATACGGAATGAAGCCGATGATCGGCGTAACGAGTACGACGGGCGTTCCTTTCCAACAGCCACAGCATGTCGTACGGAGCGATCGTGAGTTTTTTTTTTTTTGTAGTTATATGAAACGGATGTCCCTGACTGGCCGGTCGGCGAATAGATACATCTTGGGATAAGGAGTTCCAATCTCAAGAATCATCGTTGAACGCTTCCATATCAACTGTGCATCCTGAACAAGCACAACATCCGGGGGATGAAAAGCGTGCGATCCCTGCTGACGAGATGGCCAAGCTTGCAGGTCAGGTGATAGACTCTGTGAAACACGAACAGAACCCCAAGTTCCAGAAGAGCGAGTTTATGAATCTCATGCGTCAACTGCGGGACGGCGAGGTGACGGTCGAGGAGGACAATTTCGTTCCAAAAGAAGCGACGATGAGCGGGAGTGTGGATGTGAAGGGCAAAGGACGTGCGGTGGTGGCCGTTCAATCCCCCATGTCACAATCACAGGATCTGCCTTCGTATCAGGGTTCAAACGAATTGAATGCGGCGTACATGCAACAAGCGAAGGACCCCCACGAGGCGTATTTCCGTAGGGAGAATGCTGATTTTACCGCGTACTGGAATGCGCATTACACGGGCATGGCTGCCCACACGACGTCGGGCATACAAGAGCGAGAGGGGTGGCAAAAGATGCAAGGCGATTGGGATGCGTTCGAGGCGAGGACGACGGGCATCGAACCGGTTTCCACGTACCAGTTCCAGACGCACAATCCATATCTACTCGGGGACTCATCTCGGACGCGGCATCATGCCATGCACATGTCTCATTCACAAAAGGTATACGAGGTACGTACACGTCCCAACTCGATTCATTCTTGTGGCGAACCAAGGCATGGATATATAACAAAAAGGGGGGAAAGGGGGGGTGGTTAAAACAGAATGGTTAACGTTGGTCTTCTTTTGGGCAGAGCGTTCTGGAATTGGAGGCTGCTGTGCAGCGAGATCCGACCAACGCAGCCGCATGGTTCGAGCTTGGCGTGAAGCAACAGGAAAATGAAAGGGAGGCCAAGGCGATCCAAGCGCTCCAACGTGCCACGGAGCTCGACCCGGCCCATTTGCCCGCATGGCTCGCGCTGTCGGTGTCGTATACCAACGACAACAATCGGTTGGGCACGTACGACGCCGTGCGGGAGTGGGTATGGCGGCATGACAAGTATAGCCGGATCGTCGACGGCACGCATTTGGACTACCATGCGCGCGGTGACTTTGCAGGGTTGATCGACGTGCTCATTCGCATCATACAATCGGAGGATGCGCGAGGCCAGACGGTGGATCCGGACGTGCAGGTGGCGTTGGCGGTGTTGTTGAATACGACCGATGTAAAGAGATGTCTTTTTGCCTTGTTTTTTGTTGTTGTTTTTTTATTGACGCGACGTTGTTTCTCAGGAGTACGCCAAAGCGGTGGATTGTTTTCTCGCGGCGCTTGCCGTTCGACCGGACGTACGTGTGCTACGATGAGGCATGGGGCACGCGTCGCTAACGTGTGTCAGGATTGGTTGTTGTATAACCGGGTGGGGGCGACGATGGCCAACAATGGTCAACCTGCGGACGCGCTCCAATATTATTTTTGCGCGCTCGAACTGAACCCGACGTACATTCGTGCGAGGTGCGTAGGGCGTCATCGTCGTCTACCGCTCGTCGACCGAGATGGCATAGGTTCAATCTTGGGATATCGTGCATCAATTTGCGGGTACGTCTTCCGACGGTGGCGTGGATTTTGTCGGTGCTGAGATAGGTTGGATTAGCGTTACGAAGAAGCGGCATCGCATATCTTGGACGCGCTCGTGTTGCAAGATGGTGACGGCGTCGACATGCAAGAGGCGCGCGGGCTGACATCGGCGACGCTCTGGGAGAGTCTCAAGACGACGTGCGTGCACTTGGAACGGGCGGATCTGGCGGGGATGTGTGATCGTCGGGACGTCCACGGTAGGTTGGTTGTGTACGTGTTGCGGTTGATGTGCTGACGTGACGTGGCAGCGTTGAGAGAGGCTTTTCAAGGGTGACGTGGTGTACGCCTGGTGATATTTTCTTTTTTTGTTGTTGCTGTTGGTGAATGGAAGCTCTCGTGTCGTGTCAACGTGCAACCTGTGGCAGAATGCACGGTTCGAAATTCGAAGATCGTCGAGGGGGGTGTACATGCGATGACAATATCTAGCCACACCACAGTGACGTGTGGTCGAAATTTCTGACTCGCCATGCCATGTCTGAAGGACCGCAAAAGGGGTGATGGGGCGGATGTGAGAACGCCGACTTGGTGACTTACGGATGCGACCCAAGTCACCGTTGGAAACAGCAAGTGGACGACCGTTTGGCCTATATCACATACATACAACCGCAAGGCACCAGGGCACGCTACCTGTTGTCATGTGCTGTCGTCGGCGGAAGCGCCACCGTTCAGGGTCAGATTGAATAGCGAATGTGGTATAGCGCGTCTGTGGTTAGGGGGGGCTTGTTCCGGTCGCATACCAAGATGTTGGCAACGACGAGTGCTAAGCTGGGGTATAGCTAGGCGTCGTCCAGGTCGCAACTTTTTCAAGGGCCCAGGGCCGGCATCACGTACATATATGGGGCGATGCCGTCGTACGCTCGATGATTGGTCAATTGGATATATGTCAGAAAAGGACCCGGCGACGTCGGGCGCGTGCGCACTATATCCCCCCAGCTGCCGATGTTGGACGAATCGAGAGAGAGAGAGCTGTGCCGGTCCGGATCAGGGACAGCATCGAACGGATGGGAATCGCGTCCACTTGGGGCTGGCGGTGGGGTTTTCCGGGCCGATAATGAACATGGCGTGGCGGTGTGCAAGTCCTAGTCACGCTTCGTTCGCGAATCGCGATCAGTGCGGAGATGCTGCTCGCTGCGGAGCCACGATGCCAGCTGAGAGAGAGAGACGCGCAAGGTTAGGTTCAACCGGTCGGGCGTGTTGTCACAGGGACCTTGCTTTCACAATCCATATGCTATCCATAAGCAGCCTCTTTTGAGGTTCGTTTTTTCTTTTCGGACCGGCGGTTCCCAGTGCGAAACGGCTGCATTGCCGAGTCACCGTGGCCACACGGGTGTTAGACTAGATCGATGGTGACATTATTTTGGATCCAGGTGATTGGCACATGTTGGCGGCTGTGTGGGCATTTTTTTGTATGCTTGTCGTGTCGAACGCGCGTGTCCTTGTTTTTGTTTTTCGGAAGTCACGAACTCGGTTTATATCGCCAGTGCGTGGGAATGATTGGCACGCCTCAGCTCTGAGCGCACAAGCATCGCACTTTGTGGCGGGATCGGACGAGCTTACCTCAAGGTTCGCGCCGGCGTCGGGGTGGACGACGCAGAAGAGAGCGTCTAAACCTAACGGCAATGTCTTCAGCTCACGCTTTGGTCGCCACTGCGGTTGCCGGTTCTCACTCGTTCGAGCGATATAATTAACAGGCGTTCTCAGCTGCTGTTCCTTCTCAAACGCCATGCCAGACATTCTTTCCTTGAACCAGCTGATTTCAGAGAGAGTTCGTGAACACCCCAACGGCAGGATAATTGGGATTCCAGACAAGAATTTCAACGTATGTCGGACTCACCGATTCCTCCCCTGACGCCGCCAGTCTTACCCGCCCGAGTACACAAGGTACACGATCGCCGAGATAGATGCCGCAGCGTCTCTTCTTGCGAACCATTTCAAAGACGCTGGTATTCTCCCAGGTCGCGCACAGGGCGATACAACAAGCAAGCTCACGATTGGCTTGTTGGGGACGAGCAACATCGACTACGTCATCACAGAGTTTGCCTTGCTCCGCATGGGCTACTGTACGTTCGTCCCTGCATCTGTTGAGAACAGAGATCCTCAACGAGAAGCCCTCAGGCGTGCTTTGCGTCTCGCCCAATAACTCGCCGCCCGCGATCGCGCATCTGCTGACCGTGACTGATGCATCGCACATGATCGTGCAGGACACGTTGTTCTCCTCTGCAACCGCCGCACTGACGCATCTGAGTGATCCGGCGTCAGTAGGCATTATCCCCCAACCACCGTCCGATCTACTTGGGCCCGATGCTCGGGCGGCACATCCCGACAAGACTCGCTGGGACCCGCCGCTCACCCCAGATTTGGAGCACCTCATGCCAGCCGTGATTCTCCACTCGAGTGGCTCCACGGGGTTTCCCAAAACCGTCGCCACGACGAACAAGGCTGCCGTCGGAATCTGTAAGACAAACCTTGGGTTAATCGTGCTCACGACGTTGCCCTTGTATCACGTCGGTCTGGTTTGATCCGTTTACGAGCTTCCGTGCTGAGTGTGTGATCATCGTCTCGCAGGCGGTCGGACACTGGGGCATGTTCCGTGCGTGGTATTCCTCAAAATTACTCTACATGTTTCCGACGCGGTCTCTTCCGCTGACGTCGGCAAACATCGTCAAGCTACTTTCGCAAGCGGCGGACGTGCAAGCCTTGCATTGTGTCCCTTATTCCCTCAAGTTGCTTGCGGAGACCCCCGAGGGTCTGCAGGCCCTTCGAGGACTCAGGGTGGTTGCGCATGCGGGGAGCCCTTGTCCGGACGAGCTGGGCGACTTTCTCGTCTCCCAGGGTGTCCCTTTGATCACTATATACGGTTGCAGTACGTCCGTCTCATGTGTATGCATTGTACTGGAACGCACAGAATACCCTGTCAGCCGAGGCGGGTCAACTCATGTCGTCCCTCCGCAATTTCGAGACTGACAAGGGATGGAACTGGTTACGAGCAAACGGTCCCTCCGGCATACGCGCGTATCTTCGGTTCGAGCCCCGTGACGGAGACACTTACGAGCTCTGTGTTGTGGATGGATGGCCAAACAAGGTGGGTGGTATGCATCCGTTGCTGGTCTTGCACGCCGAACTTGTACGTAGGTAATGTCCAACAGACCGGATGGTTCGTTTGCGACAAGGGATCTGTTCATCCAACATCCGACGATTCCCGATGCCTACAAGTACATGGGCCGGATGGACGATACGCTCGTCATGGTAGGGATCCCCTTTTTGCTCCGTCGTGTTCGTCTCCACTGCACAACCATCTGGATAGGTCAACGGGGAGAAGACCAACCCCGTGCCCATCGAACTCACTCTTCGCTCGTCTCCATACGTAGCAGAGGCTGTCGTCTTTGGCGGCGGCCGCACACAAATTGGGGCGCTCATTCTGCCCACGGCGGCTGCCCAAAATGTCTCGCACGACGAGCTGGTCCAGCGCATTGCTACGGTGGTCGATCTCGCCAACGCTGACGCACCAACCCACTCCCAGCTCTCGACAGACGTGCTCGTGTTGCTTCCCTATGGGACTGCGATTCCAAAAGCGGACAAGGAAAGCATCGTGAGGGCCAAGGTGTACAAGGAGTTTGAAAAGGTCATCGAGGAAGTATACGCACGCCTTGAGGGCGGCTTGGGATCGGAAACGAAGAAGCACGTCGAAGGAGAAACAGAGGCGAGAGGGATCGTGAGACAAGTGATCGAAAAGACGATCGAGAGACCGGTCGAGGGTCTCAAAGACGACACGGACTTGTTCGAGTTTGGGCTCGATTCGCTGCAGTCGACGCGGATTCGAAACGCTATTCAGAGGGTAGGTGTTGATGGTCCTTTTTATTTTGCCGAACGCGAGGGTGACCAGAAAGAAACTTGCTTCTGAAGGAAATCGATCTAGGTGGTAAGAAGCTGCCCATCAATGCCGTTTTTGAGCGTCCGTCTATAAACAAGTGCGTGCGTATTCTTGATGGTCCACGGTGATCGTCGCTTACGCTGCTTGCTTTACAAGGCTTGCACAGCTCATCGTATCAATTTCTTTGGGTGAAGATGACGACGTTCCACAGCGTAGCCCTCAAGAAGTCATGCTCGAGCTGGTCGATAAATACGGCCAGTTCTCGTGCCCACCCAGAACACAGAACAGCGGTACGGCTAGCGATTCAATTGGCAGCTCTGAGAAAGTGGTACGTACGATCAACCCACATGATCGGCAGTCACTGATGTCGTTTTTCCGTTAGATTGTTTTGACGGGTGCCACAGGCTCATTTGGTTCCTACATCCTCGACGAACTACTCGCTGATCCCGACGTGATCACGGTTTATTGTCTCTGTCGCGCCGACGACGACGCAGGCGCGATGGCTCGAGTCGTGGCGTCGATACAAGCCCGAAAGTTGTTTGGGCGATTCTCAGACGTACACGTGAACGCGAAGCAACGCATGGTGGCCATTGCGGCAGACCTGTCTGCAGATCTGCTGGGTCTCGAGGAAGAACGTTATCGCGAACTTGCCAGTCGAGCGACGGCAATAGTTCATGTATGTGTAGCGTCGCTTTGCTCGATCTCTTGTCACCTCGTCCCTCCAGAACGCATGGCCGGTCAATTTCAACCTGGGCGTGTCCAGCTTCGAGACGCACATTCGCGGCGCGGTGAACTTGATGCACCTTGCTCTGTCCTCTCCGCGTGCTGATCTTCCGAAATTCTTCTTTGCGTCGTCTGTGAGCGCGGTGTTGAACTGGACGGGGCCGGGATTGGTCCCCGAGGCTGTGATCGACGATCCGGCTGTCGCGCATGGGATGGGATAGTATGTATTTTCGTTTTCAACACTCGGTCTGACGTGTTTTCTCCCTGGTGTTTCAAGTGCGCAATCAAAGTGGGTTACCGAGAAACTGTGTCAGATCGCGGCGAGCAAGACTGCAATCCACACGACCGTTTTCCGTACGTACCTCGTGACGCATGGGGGGGAGACGTGGCATCTCACAGACCGTCCTCTGAATAGGTATTGGTCAGATGGTCGGTGACACGGTCAATGGGATTTGGAACGAGTCCGAGGGGATTTCATTCATCATCAAGGTCTGTCTCGAGTTTGTTTCGTTGGTCCACCGTACCGATCATGGTGTGTTTGGACGTACAGTCTGCAGATACGATCGGGCTCCTTCCTGAGCTTGACGAACAGGTTTCTTGGCTTCCTGTCGACTATGCCGCCAAGTCCATCGTTGAGCTAGTGTGCTTACCCACAACGACGACCAAGTGCACTGTCTACAACATCCGGCATCCAGCTCACATCCCTTGGTCCTCTGTCCTTGCTGCCCTCCAAGCAGCCCAGGTTCAGTTCGAACGCGTTCCACGCCGCGACTGGCTGAAAGCCCTGCTTGCGAGCGACGCTGACGAACGGCGTAACCCTAGTCGGAAGCTGTTGGCGTTTTACGAGGGCAAGTACGGTGGTGAACAGGAGCGAATCGGAGCAGGGCTGTGTGTCGATAAAGCGGTAAAGGAGAGTCGGTGGATGAGGGTGACGCCGCGCGTGGATGAGGCGTTGGTAATCAAATGGGTTGCGGCGTGGAGGGAGAGTGGATTTTTGCGACGGGCGTAATAGGTTTGGATTTGCCCTTGTGGAGATTGACTTGATCCCAAAGGACAAGGTCACGCTGATCGAACC
>JBBPMP010000183.1:0-40730 GCA_038090395.1 Boletales sp. KT-2023a | reverse complement strand
ATCAACGTCAATGGTACCTAAAGAAACGACGTGAAATACCACATTTAAAAGAGGGGGATGCGGAAATGGCATACGAGAGGATCCGTTGCAAGAGTCGCTTCATATACAATAAAAGCCACAAGGCCAAGCAAACCGAGAATGAGCGGTACGAGCACCGTGGGTGATTCCCATGGTACGGTGATACCGCCCCACGTCAATGCGATCGTACACGCGACGGTACTTGCGATGATTAAAAGATTACCGCTGTCGGAATCAAAGAGGGCGATGAGTGTGACCGCATATGCAGTAATCTAACCCACATCCAGTCCATGCGTCCGAGCTTCTCTCGATAGTCGCCGTGAGGGGTGGGCAAATCCAAAAAGAGAATGGCAGAGAGACACGCAATAAGCGAGATGGGGAGATTGAGGTCTACGTAGGGATGAGCCTAGTTTTGATCCGTAAACGGGATCATACTCACAGAATAGCCAGCGCCATTGTCCGCGTGCAGCGAGGCTGCCGCCAATGACAGGACCGACGGCTGCAGCGAGACACCACGTGCTAGACGAATTGGTTTAGCTCTAAACCAAAATACAGCGAATAAACCAAGACGGACAGGCCATACAAACCGGCGTAGACCCCGCGCTCCTGAAGTGTAACAAGATCGGCAAGGATGATTCCGGTGAGGGACTGAATGCCTCCACCACCCAAGCCTTGTATAGTCCTACCAGCGATGAGCATATTCATGCTACTTGCACTGCCACAAATGGCGCTTCCGAACGCAAAGAAACCGATGGTCAACAAGATGGCGGGTCGCCTACCAAAGGCTTGAGCGAGTCCACCGCTCATGGGGAGGAAGGCAGTCGACGAAAGCGCATATGCCGAACCGACCCAGACAAACTGAGAAGCATGGAGATCGTGGGCGATGGTCGGGAGGGCGGTCGAGATGGAGGAGAGCTCTAGAGCAGAGAGAAAAAGACAGATGCACATGGAAGCAAAGACGAGCCAAAACTTGGGGCCCTTTTTGGATGGGACCGGAACGGAAACAGTGGCGACAGACTTGGGCGTAGCATTGTCGGAGTCGGAGGGGAGCGAGTCGCGGTTGCTCTCCATGGCGTGACGGAAAGAGTGGAGAGCAGCATTACCAGGATTTTAAAGGGAATGCCAGGGGATTGAATGCCATCGAGAATGCCCGATAAGTTATGGCTACGTTGCGTTGGATCCGAGAACAAGCAGAACACGAAGGAACGCTACTCCACAGCGTCACGTCGACGATCGTATTGGCCGGGCGAGGTCCCGGTCGCTTCTCGCTGTCCGTGATGACCGCACCATTTGCCTCCGCCGTGCATCTTCGATCCAGCTACGACGGGAACGGGAATTAAAAAAGAACGGACCATTTTCGAAACCGTGACTCCCTCTTGAGATGCCATTCATTTAAGCAGAGTGACGCAGGGACCGGCTGGTTTTCTCCCGTAAGTAAAAAAAAACGATTGAAGATGGTCCGTTGCTACGGTGAGTTGGAACCTTCGATACACTGAGCAACCTGCAACGCGTTCGTACTTCTGGCCACAAGAAGCCGAGGAACCCCATCGAGGTTCAAGAGAAGCACCAGGATCAAGGAAGCACACGCCCCAATGTGGCGGTGCACCCCTTCTGTCAGCCAACATGATGCATGATGGCTGGCTTCGATCTTTCGATGCCAGATACCGCACGTCAACGAAACCACCGAAAGGACCTGCCATGTACTAGGTATTTGGCATGGCTAAAACCACGTAGGACGTCGCCCACAGGCAGTGGTGCCGCGTAGGTCAATCTTGGTTGCTAGTGGTTAGCACTTGCCCCAGGCCCATGTCAGTGTCTTGTTTGCCATCCACGCGAAGGTTGGCCCACCACCTCAAGTTGACATCTAGCCACGTAAGACTCCCGGTAGAGGGTCTCGAGGAGGTGATATAAGCACTGAAGAAAAATTTTGACACTTGTCGCATTTTCCTGACGTGCATCCTGTCTAGTTCTGGACCGGGAACTGGCATCATGCATCATGCACTACTGAGTATGCTTCATTTTGAGGCTTCGCCCCTAAATTTTCTCACTGGCAGCGGATGGCGAAGTTTTTCACCCATTTACGCAGAACTGCAAGACCTCCAACCAAACTGTACCCATTTCATACCAAACATCCGTATGGCATGATCATTGCTTCCCATTCTACTTGTTCACCTGCGAAACCACTCCACACACGATAACGATGCCAACACTCGTGGTGACAGTGACGTAGCGATGGGCTTCCGGTGCGCGGATAGTTTATACGAAAGCGAGCTATGACGAGGTGTTTGCTCATATTATATAGCCCAAGAGAAGTCAATTCCAGTGTTCGATGCAGGACTCTAGTCAAATGTTGGACTATTACCTTCCTTCATCGCTTGTCGTTGAAAAAACCATGTCATCTACCGACGTGTACCGACTCTTCAAGCTGCATTGATGCTGGACGTGGAAGGAAATCTTTTACCGCTTGTCGAGATTAAGGTCGGGTCCTGGTTATGTAAATGCAGTAGGACAGTATGCTGAGTTTCTAGTTAGTGGTGGCTGCGGAGGGCTGGCGTCCGGCGAGTGCAAATATGGAGATCCCATCACGACGATGCGGAAGATACATTGACTGATGTTGGCACAGTCTTCTCAAAGGACGGCCGCAAATACGTTTTCGGTCGAGTGGAGTTGAGTCTGGCTAATCCAACCAATTGTTGCAGACGTTCAAACTATACGTGAACTCTCTGGGTCCCATGCTTCAAAGGGCCATATTTCAGGCTGTTGGTGGGAAATGAATTGTAAAAGGAGGCTTACTTTGACATACACGTCCCTTGCGACACTCGTCAACCGCGAGCAATCGTGCACGCCCCATTCTCCCCTCCGCCTACATCTAGTCCCAGCGTGTGCCAGGGGTTAGTCGTTGTGTGCAAGCCTCGTCGAACTACGATGGGTTGATTTCGGAGTCCGAGTCCGTTGCTATTTGAGCACGTCTGTAGGCAGTCGTAAGGCTCCAGTCGAGCAGGTGCGAGACTGCAAGAAAGCAGTGGCGAGCAGAACGCTAAGGTAAACAGATGTCAGGATATGGTAATGTAAGTATGCGATCGGAAAACTAACCTGCACCACTACGTGGACGGACTGTGTTCCGACGCTGTTGAGGTACCGTTGATGGATGTAACTGCGCATCCTCCATCTCCCTCTTTGTTTCTATCATGGTTTGCATTCTCCCACCCGCAGGTGTGCAACCTGACGAGAGATCGGCCATACATCACCTCCAGACTGAACGGCACGACCAACCCGGCCACCGCGGTGCATGTACATGCGCCCGCCACAACACACGAAGGCGGGTGAGTTGCGTTCACGAGATGATCCGGCATCATAATGCCACATCAAATTTATAGGAAGAAATCGGAGAACGAGGCGCATACACGTCCGATTAGGAGATCGCTGTCGTTCTCATTCTCGGCTGTGGGGATTCCGATCTTCCGGTTTGAGTCCGATGGTGACGAAGCAACGGCAGCTGACTGGGCGCAAACGATAACCATATGTTCAAGAGCGCAGTTTTCTTATCGGTTGTGGATGACAAGTACGTGCACGCCTTCAGAAAAGGGTTGTATCCTTTTCGACGATCATCTCCAAGCGTGACACGATGGGTGAGCACGATAACAGAGCTGCGGACTAATCAAATGATCGTGCATTCCAGCGTAAAACTCAACGATCCTTTCGTCAATTATTACTGTTTGAGGGCTTGACTCTCCCTGTATTGCAACTAAACGGCTGGTCATCCTTCTGACTCTGACAAAACATCAAGGCAAGTTTGCATAACGACGATTTTACTTCAGACATGTCATTTACTTACTACCCTATGGTTAATTCCGGACGAAAGCGTATTATATTCTTCAATATTGATGCGATCCGGATTCCGCAATGAATAGATCCTGCGACCATGTCACGGGCTCATTGGAATGGATTAATAGTAATAATTAATAGGATACTTTCTCTTGGATCTCGCGGGCAGCGATCTTCGTCACTGTCTGTCCGCCGCTGTTGAAACACAGGATGGACATTGCCGTGTCACGTTTTTGTCACCACTTCTATCCTTTACCATTAGGATGCACCGAAGGGGGAAATGGCGACCCGATTACATCCCCGATATGTCATACATTCGCAGGTTGGTTACTATCTGCCCAATGCCTTTGCCCTGTCTTAATTTCGGGCGTATTCGCATTCCCCTATAATATACCGCCTCGTTCTTGGAGATCTACCGCCCGTTCACTCCGTATATCGACTTCATGGCTTCTGCTCTCCAATCACATATCCAAGCCATTCAACTCAATAATTATGAGACTAGTATGCGTGGTTATCTCCCCGCTTTCTGCATATTAACCTTGTGACTGTCCTTTCTAGTTGTTATCATCACTGCTGTCGGATATGATTACTGTGAGTAACACACATCTATTTCATGTAGGCTAAACCTCAACAATGTCAGTCCTCTCAATCGCTGAAGAAGTGTGCAAGTCATCATCCGACGACCATCATCTAACTGACAATTATTCTTTGTAGGCAGAATACATTTGGGTCAGCAAACAATATTCCATGCACAATCAAATATCTATATGCCATCACAGAACAAACCCTGGTCGTTGGTCTCGACAATCTTCGTTCTTGTATGTGTTTCACAGCTTTATATGGGTTCCCTCCGACGTGTGCTAACCGTTGACCCGCAGGTTCGTTACTGCGGATTGCTTTCTTGCATGTATGTTAATCTCTGCACTGCATGCTAATCGATCGTTGACATGCTCACTAGAATGAACGCCATCTGTGCGTTTGAAATATAGGATTCCAAGATTGTCGAGCTAACGCCGCATGTTTCAAGTGGGGAGCACCTTCCTTCTCGGTCCCAGTGAAAAGGTGATATCATCTGTCGACGATGATCTGTGTATGCTAAACAGGTCTACCCGACCGCATGTAGGTGTACGTGGTGGCCTGGATGCTTCTGCTTTGATCTGCGCTGATTAACAATATAACACTTAAAACGATTGGTTGCTATAATAGCTGTGAGTACACTCATCCAGTAATCTCCGCCCTATCCACGTGTTTTGAAGGCAACATTACTTATGTTGTTGTGGCTTGGATACAAATGATATTTTTTAACGCTGCAGAACGTGAGGTTTCGTGTTCAACCTGGTTTTACGACTTACATTACCAATCACAGTGGCGATGGTCCTCCGTGTGTGGGCATTGTACGATCAATCAAGCACCGTCCTCGGGATTCTCTTTACGGCGTACGCATTCGCGATCATTGTATACCTCATCAATTCTATGAAGTATACCGTTGGCAACATAGGTACGTGGAGCATGGATTCGTGCCGTATGCGCAAGACAACGGGTGATGTGTCTTGTTTTCAAACGTCCAGCGGTTACCGTTCAAATCCTCGATTATTCATTTTGTAAACAACATAACGGCTCCCTTGTTCGATATCTGCTTGTGATGAGTCCCCCGATCGCTCTAGCGACTCTGCTGTGTCTCCTTGTTGTTGTTCACTTCATCAGAGCGTTCCTTCAAATGTACAAAACGAGGTATTTCCGTTCGAGCCGTTACGTGAGCCTTTTCGTCAATGAAGGCATGATTTACTATTTCGTGTGCGTCATGTCTTCCCGTCCCTCGACGTCATTGCTGAAATGACGATGTAGCGTCCTGTTTTATTCCGTCATCAACGTGCTGTACTCGACCGGCACTTTCCCATACTCTGGGTGGAGCGATTTCCTCCTGGCGGTGGTACAATACATTCCCCCGTACGTCCTGATCCCCCGGTTCATCTTGAACCTGCGCAAGCCGTACGCTCGCGACGTCCGAAGGGTCTCCAGAGGCGAGATCGACATCGCGTTTGGGTTGTCGACGGCCCACAGACGCGACGCGACCGTCAGCGAGATCAGGTTCGCGTACGTGTTGCAGAATTCGAACATGGCGCGATCAGGGGAGATGCAGGGCGATGGTATCCCGCTGGAGGAGTGGGAAACGCGAAGCGCTGCCAGTCGCAGTAATATGGGTGTTTGAAATTTGAAATGATCAGCGTTGGCGTTGATGCACGGCGGACGGTCGCGGTCACGCGCAGCGACGTCGAGCTTGGTGCTTGGACTGCAGCTGCGCTGCGTGTTTGTATGTATATGTGTGTGCTACGTCATTGTAATTATAATTTATGACAGCCATCGGTCGAGCCACCATACATATTCCGGAAGGCTGGCTGAACACTTGATATATACTTGTCGTCGCGTCTAGTTTTTTTCCTTTTCCTTCCTCCGTTCATCTTCATTCGACTTCCGGAGGGTGTAGGTTTCTAAAATGGCACTCATTGCATATTTGGGTTTGTTTCCCACTTTCATCAGTAGACGTGTGAAGCCCAAATGAGCGGTTTCGAGCCTGCAAAAGCTCTCATCAGGGAGCCTACCGCTACCCTGACCGTAGCCCTAGTACCTTGGAGGCCCCGCAGCCTGAGCACCAGACAGAGGGAGTAAAAGCACAAGAGAACAGGATGTCTGTGATGACCCTCCGCAACGCGGGCCGCCTATTTGCGTGAAAGGGGTGGGAAAGGGGGAAGTTCCCGATTAGCAGTAGCTAGTAGGGACCCATAAGGGGTACTCCCCCTCCCAAGCCAGCGCACCTGACCACTTTCGTTGATCTAGGTTGACTTCTGCGCTCCCATGCGGTGCGACGCGACACGGTTCCTCTCTCACCAATGGACGGCTTAAGCACACTGATCAGCATATGACCCGGTGGGCTGGCTCAGGTGACATGATCACTGTACTCAACTTCAAGTTTTGGCCCCCAGGTGGAACAACCTAGAACCCAGTGCTATCTTAACGATCTATAAGTTCTCAGCTATATGTGCGGCTCGATTGAATCTCAGTGACAAAGTAATCCACCGCGTCTTTCAACACCCATGGCACTTCCCGCTCTCGACTTCCCTCCTCTCGATTACACACTGTCGTTCCCTGACTTGCTCAACTTTCATATAGAACGAAACCCGACCTTTCCGATTTTCGCATACGCGAATGACCGCGCTCCTGACAAGCTGACCGAGATTTCGTTTCTCGAGTTCGGCCGCGCCGCTCACAGAGTTGCGCATGCGCTTCGACCCTCGCGCGAGGGTTCAGATGGAGAAGTGGTCATGATCATCGCCAACACGGACACATTATTGTATCACGCCATCACTGCCGGATTATCGATCGCTGGCTGGGTCGTAAGCGTTCACGTCTGTGTTTTTGTGAATGTGTGCTCACATCCGAATGCAGCCATTCCCGACATCGCATCGGAATTCTGCTACGGCAATCGTTCACATGATGAAGAAGGTCAACTGCTCGCGGATCGTGACTCTGGAACGTGCTCACAAGGGTCTCGTTGACAACGTCCGCCGTGAATATGGAGATGCTAAGCTGGCCGTTTTCGAACTCCCTACGCTGCGGGACGCTTTCCCAAAGCTCGGAGAGGAGGTCGCAGCCGATCCTTTTGACCCATACCCTTCCGCGCCGAAACGCCCAGACTTGGATTCTCCTGCTATCTACATCCATACCTCTGGCAGTACCGGATTCCCCAAACCGATCGCATACAGCTATAGGATTCAAAACCAATGGTTCTTACGACGTGCGTACATTTGCCGTGTACCCTGTAGCGATGTCGCTCTGATCGTCTATAGCCACCACTCGTGGATACAGTCAACTTCCAGCTCCGCGTCGAGTCGCAGCCATGGTACTTCCTCCGTTCTATGGCTTCGGTGTCATTTTTGTGCTTTATCTTCCGGTTGCATACCTTTTCACCGTGGTGATCTATGCCCCGCAAACAGAGCACGATCCATTCGCTCAGCCAGTGATACCAACGAGCGACAACATGATCGAGTGCCTGAAGAAGGTGCCGTGTAATACTCTCGTGTGCGTTCCGGCGTTTCTCCAGTCAATGGCCACCTCGGACGATTCCATCGGGGTTCTGAAGCGGTTAGGTTCCGTCGTATGTACAATCTCATTTTTTACGGACCGTCCCTTTCACTTGAGTATCCTAGGCATTTGGCGGAAGCCCTCTTTCAGCCAAGGCTGGCGAGAAACTGTCAGCTGCTGGGGTGCGCCTCGTCAGCACTTATGGTGGAGTTGAGTTTGGGATCCTTGCAGCAGACACCCATAACCAGGAATGTGGTGACGGGGCATGGGTGCCATGGATGCATTTTGCCGATGAACCAAAGATTAGGTGGGCTCCGTTCGAAAACAACACGTATGAATTGCATGTCTTGGTATGGGATCCGGATGCGTACCCGATTTCCGGCGTGCTAACCGGATCGCGCAGACGTCCGACTCCCAGCACATGGCGGTGGAGAATTTACCTGATGTAAAAGGGTATGCTACCTCGGACGTGTTTGTGAAGCATCCAACCAAGGACTTGTGGAGAATGTGGGTGATCTAGCCGCTCGCGCCTAAAAAATGACTTGATGTTGCCATCGCAGTGTTGGGAGGGCCGATGATGTCATTGTCCTGGCTTCTGGGGAGAAGACACTTCCCGGTCCAATGGAGAGCATCATTGCGTCTTCCCCACTTATACAAGACGTCCTCATGTTTGGACGGGAGCGCAACCAAGTCGGTGTTCTTGTTGAGCCCAGTCCAGGACATGCCATCGACGTAAAGGATGAGAAAGCCGTGGCCGAGTTCAGGAATCACATTTGGTTGGATGCTCTGCCTGTGGTCAGAAAAGCTCACTAACATTGCCGGACATAGGCCCGTGGTCGAGGAAGCCAACAAGGAGTCTCTTACCTTTGGCCGCATCTGCAAGGAGATGATTTTGATTACAAGCAACGATAAGCCCATGTCGCGTACTCCGAAGGGCAGCGTTATGCGCAAAGCCACGCTCGACGCCTACAATGGAGAGATCGATGTACTGTCAGTTTGTCTCATCACGCATATGGGTATCCGGCTGAGTCGTGCAAAGGTATGAAACTATCCAAGCAGGCTTTTTCGTTCCACACGGCCTAGTTGGGCCATCGGCGTTGTCTGCAGAAGTGCTCGAACAATGGTTGCTAGATCATGCTCGTAACATCAGCCCCGGTGGCCATGTCGATGCACACGCCAACCTCTTTTCTCAAGGATTCGATAGGTGCGTGTTCTTGTTGGACGGGAATACCGATCGTCTTGCTCACACGGCACTCTGCCCTAGTCTCGGCGTCACATGTCTTCGAAACCTAATCTTGGGTGCTTTGAGAATGTCTGAAGATCAAGAGATCAAGACCGCGGCTTTGCGTGTTCCGCCCAACGTTGTTTGCGAAAACCCGACCATCGAACGTCTCAGCTCATGGGTCGCTGCTCTTGTGAGCGGTAAAAAGGTCCGTTAAGGAGGTGGCATCCGTAAGAGCGATAGCAAGGACCATGTAAGGAGGTGCTATGAGTGGTTTGGCGCGCAGATTGACCAGATTGATTGGTTGTTGTATACATAATCCATGGTACGATGGGAAGAAGATTGACTATTATCCAAAAGTCGTGGTGATGGTGGGAAAAAGATGTGGAGATGATCAATCGCCAAGGCGCGACTGAGACCAGAGTGAATCACACCACCGATACACACATGCTGGCAGCCAGTTGCGACGGTCGGATCCATCTTGGAGCAAACTGGGATGAAATGGGGATACTGTAGGGTGGATTGTTTGTCTTTATCCACTGCTGCTCCTGTATCAGCCCTGGAGATCGGAGGTTTGTCGAATACGGTTGGTTGGTTGTACGGATGTTGGAGGTCGATCAGTGGAACACAACCTAAACTCGATTCTTGGCTGCACTAAAGTGCAACTAAATGTAGCAACTACGCAAACGGAAGTGTATGTATGTAACAACCATCATGACGCACGTGGAATATCTTTAGAACACGTATTCTTCTCCAATCATCGAGCAACCGAGAGGCTAACCGACGTAGCCGACGACCTTACCGAACCGACGACTTGACCGAGCTTACTGAAAATCCGTAGAGCTGGCATATTCGAGCTCCATACTCCAATACCTAGCTGGCACTTGCTATCATCACGAGCGTTTCAACAGGCACCTGCTGTGATGATCACGACGAGCACGTGCTACGATCACCACTTTACAACGAGCGCGTGATTACTCACATCATGTGACATCACACGTTTAGATAACCAACGTGCCCGTTGAAAAGTCGTGATCATCACAGCAGGTGCCTATTGAAAAGCTAGTGATCATAGCAAGTGCCAGCTAGGTATTGGAGTATGGAGCTCGAATATGCCAGCTCTACGGATTTTCAGTAAGCTCGGTCAAGTCATCGGTTCGGTCGGATCGTCGGCTGTGTCCGTTATCAATTTAGCTCAAGTCTATCTCGCACATAATAAACCATCTTGACGTACGTGGAACTTCTTTAGAAAATTTCTCCAAAGGAAAAACATCAATCTATCCATCCTACAGTTGCCAGCAAAGAGGGGAAATAAATGGTCCAACCAGTGTGAAAACGGGTAAAACTCATCCCAAAAGGCTTCGTGCCGCAGTGCCCGCAGCGCGGCCATCAAGTGATCCCTACTATAACCGAAGCACATGCGTCCCTGGGACATCGTCGCTGAGCTCGAACGTAAAACGATGCGTAGTCGACCGCTGCCGACGGCGACTCGGAATCCATTTATTGCAAGTGGTTCAAATCGGATTTTGGTCATCCTTCACCACTTCGCTCTCCAGACGAGTCACCACTCTTGTCCGAGTTTGCATTGTACTCTTGACGTAATGAACCTGGGACACGACAAGGAATATGGCTCCGGCCATCCTCTCGACTCGGACGAGGCCCCCTTGACAGTGGGCGGCAGGCGTCACTCGGCGTTAAAATACCTGCTGGGGAGCTTTGCTGCCGGTACCATCGGGGGCATCGTTGCATGTCTCGCTGTCCAGGCTTCGTTGATCAGAAAAGACACGTCCTCTTGCCTGCCGCAAGTCGGATTCCAAAGCAACGACGCGAACGCTCCCAACCTCCATGCCCGTGCTGAGCCGTGGGTCGGCTCCGCGGTAGACGATAGTTATCCGCCAGCCACGCCTACAAACTACTTTCCATCATTGTTTCCTACCGAGTACGCTTTTTCGTCGTACATCCCCGTTCTTGCTCCTGACGTCGACCAAAATCCTGCCCCGCATGACAGTGTCGGGTACCTAGGTGCAACCGAAACGGGCGCAGAGCCTGGCATCGTTGCGACCGCGCCCTCGCAGCCCATCCAAACCGGAGCTGCGGCGCTGGTCGCACCACCGTACTCGTCGCTCCCGAAAGACGACGACGGACGACCGTCGGGAACGCCGAGCAATTTCAACATTTTCCGTTCTTGGGGTAATCTGTCTCCCTGGTACAGCGTGCCGCTC
Source organism: Boletales sp. KT-2023a (assembly GCA_038090395.1). Taxonomy (NCBI): domain Eukaryota; kingdom Fungi; phylum Basidiomycota; class Agaricomycetes; order Boletales; species Boletales sp. KT-2023a. The sequence continues at coordinate 29,363 of JBBPMP010000183.1, read as the reverse complement.
GGCGCGTTCGGGATCAACGAGAGTTCCGCCGCTCCTGCAGGCTGCGATGTGGAGGGCGTGCACATCTTGTATCGGCACGGCGCACGGTACCCTACCAGTACGTCTCCTCGTGACGATATCCCATGAACGTCGGTCTTCTGACGTGGGTCTTTTTTTCATTTCGTTAGGCGGCTCTGGGACGCAGACCCTCGCCAACGCTTTGGGTCAGACGGCCGCCGAGTGGAACGCGACTGGTAACTTGGCATTTTTGAACACCTGGTGGGTCGTAGCGCGCATGCGTGTCTGATCTAAATTGATGGTCTGGCACGACAGGACGTACAAGCTTGGCGAAGAGAGTTGCGTTTCTCGTTTGGTTTCTACGTGCATAGCCTGACCTTGCGTTTTCTCGCGCCGTTCGAATGACATCTTCTATGGATGCACAGTCTTGACAGCTTTCGGAAGACAACAGGAATGTGCGTGATTGTACCTGCATGCTTTTGGCTTGATGTTGTATGCGCTATTTGGATTCTCGTCATCGTCTGGTTTCCCTTTCCATACTCTAATCTTGACGTTTTCCATTTGAATTGGCACGACCTAGACTAACCGTGTTTTGTAGTTGATTTAGGAGTGTGGATGAGACTGAAGTATGGGTTCTTGTTGAACGTCAGTCGCATCTTCGTTCTTTTTGCGATTGGGTCACTGATTCCGTACATGTATAGAACTTCACTGCAGAAGACAGTTTGCCCATATTTCGGACTACTTCTCAGTGAGTAACAATCTTGATCATTCGTTCCTTTTTCTTCTCTGTGATCTCTGATTGAACCGAATGACTCATGTGATATGATATTCAAAAGGGATCGTATGCTTGCTTCGACAGTCAACTTTGGGTTGGGCTTCTTTGGTTGGCCTACTGACGGACAATATGAGCTTGCCGTCACGATCGAATCGTCTGGCGTAAGTCTTTTAATGCTTGTTGTAGTCCTGCTATCTGACTTCATCTGTCCTCTACTAGATCAACAATACTCTCGCCCCGTATGAGACCTGCAACAACGCCAATGCTGACGGCAAGAGTGACCGTAGCAATTACTATGTCAATGAATGGGTCCAAATTTACCTCTGCGAAGCCCAGAAACGTCTACAAGCCGACATAAAAGGTTTCAACCTCACCATCTCGGATGTCTATGATATGCAGATGATGTGTGCATACGAGGTGATGTCCAACCTATTCCTCGATTAGCTATAGTAATTTTGGCTCATATATATCATATTCAAGACCGTAGCCATCGGCTACTCGGCATTCTGTGAGCTGTTCACCAAAGAAGAGTGGGAAGGGTTCGAGTACTCGTCCGTGCTCTCGTTCTTTCCGTTCTGCCGCTCTGCTCATCTGATGTATATACAGCATCGACTTGGGTTTCTGGTATAATTCTGCCTTTGGGTCCCCGGTCGCCGCCGTGCAGGGCCTGGGTTACATCCAGGAGCTCGTTTCTCGGCTCACTCGGACGCCGATCGCAGTGTACAACTCGAGCACCAACTCGACCTGGGACGCCAACCCCAGCACCTGGCCCCTCGGTCATTCCTTGTACGCCGATGCGACGCACGACACCGTGATCGCCAACAGTGGGTCGCGCTCTATTTTTGTGCTCGGGGTGTCGTCCTGAAACGTCGTCCAGTCCTCACGGCCCTCGGCCTGCAGTCGCTCGCTCGAACGGGTCCCCTTCCAAGCACGGAAATCCCCGCGGACAGATCCTTTAGGGTAAGCCAGATCGCGCCGTTCGGAAGTAACGTCGAGTTCCAACGTGCGTTCTTTTCCTGCGCTCTGTACTGTATTGTGCTGAATGCTGCCGATTTGTTGTGACCGTCGGAAATGCGATGCAGTGCTTTCTTGCCCCGCCGAGTATGGGGACTCGGAAGACGGCCAATACGTGCGGATCATCCTCAACGATGGTCCGGTGCCGTTGACGGGTGTCGGCGAGTGCCCGGAATCCTCTTCGGGGCTCTGCCCACTCTCGACGTTCGTCGCGGCGCAACGGAACACGTCCGAGACGGTCGACTGGGCATGGGGATGCTTGGGGAATTGGACGGTGCCGGAGGGTCCCGCGTACGAGACGACGACCGGGATGTATCCCCCGCCCGCGTAAGACAAGCGTCGATGCACTGTACATATCGCTGGGCCGCATGCAGGCACGCCACGCTCCTTTTTTCTTGGAACAACATTGCACACCTCGCGAACCGAGCATCCTTCATTATACGTATGTAGCGGTTATATCACATTTTGATCGTTTTGCAACAGGCGAAATGCGCTTCACGGGGAGGCCGATCAGCTTTGTGCTCGTGGGTTGACATTCCGGAAGTGGAACTCCGCGCTACTGGGTAGACGTCGATGGCTTACATCCGGTGGAGATATTTGATATGGCACTCGACACAAACTCATGATCAGTGGATACATCCAAACATGTGAGCTGGTGGCACCATACCTGACACGCTGGCATTGCATGAGCATCCCACACCACATCAGAGCACCCATCATGGTCAATCCAGCCGGTCGCCGGGGGAAAAAAAACCGAGGTGTCGTCTTCCCTGCGCTCCCAATGCAGATGCATACGTCCGGGCGACGCGATGCGACCGTGCTTTACGTCGAGTTTGCGAAGCGATGGGCTGATAGCGTTCAGGGCGTCTATTCGAACGTGTGGATTCGAGAGCCTTGTCGGAAAAAATGAAGATTTGGCGGCACGTGCGATTCCGCTGACGAATCACTTTAGGTCCACGTCATGCATGTATTTCCATGTGCTTGAAAAGTTTAGATATGCGTTCTCAAATATTTTGCGCGCACGGAACATGCTACTTGGGGTTCCCTTTGTTGGAGCACGGCTGTAGGCAGTCGTTAGGCTAATACAGGCGGATAAAGGAGTGTGAACGGTAATACGAGATATTGTAGCTTACCTCCTGCAGGCGGTATAAGACTGCAAAAGTTGGGAACCTCGGATTTCGATCCCATCCGGTGACGAATGTCGTACGAAGGTTAGCGAGTGTCCAAATATAGTAACGTAGTGAAAGTGTACGAAATAAGATTGACAAGTCCCCAACGTCCCTGCCGTACTTTCGGTCCAAGGACGATTCTGAGCCAATTCACGACACGGATCGTTCTGCATACGTACGTACTTTTGACCTTTGCATCCTTGGTGGTCACCCTCCCCTCAGCGCACACGTTCCTGTACGCCCACACTAGATGTGGGACTCCGATGTCTAGATGAAGGTCCTCTGTTGAGACAAGGCTTGAAGATTGAATGCCGGATTTCCTTGTGTGTCGCTCAGGCTGGGAGTACTCCATATCCGATAACGTCTTTGGAGAAGCTGGCGTTACATCGCCATCACGCCCCCCTCGAATGTCAGACGGTGCGATTTTTCCGTTGGAACTTGGGCACCCGAAGATGGTAGAACTTGTTCCACGGGACCGGGGTGACTGGGTCGGAAACCATTACATCCGTAGATGCATTGCTGCATGAAGCAGAAGAAGACTTTTTGGCCTCCGTACCACTCCGCTTATCATTTGATTTGATGCGGAAAGTAGAAGATAGAGGGTAGAGCTGGTGCTGTGGGGCAAACGAAACGAGTAGTCAGAATGGGAGAGATACCTCATGGGACACTTGAAACGTGGCCCACCACGGTGTCATGACCGATCAGCGGCCCCCAGCGGAACCGGAAACGAGAAATATGGGTGGTTTGGTGTGGGAGAGAAATGGCAGCGGTTTTCTCCGCACATCCAAGCCACCATTTTGTGTCATCGTCTGCCGTACGGACCCGTCTGTATCAGGTCGTCCAGTCCTCATGGAACAGACTTTCCCTTCGCGTGGGGATGGAATTGGGAGGCTGAGAAGCATTTATTAAATATGATAAGATCACGGTACGCGTTCCAGCACGGGGTCTGGGATGTCTATCTTTGGCCCAGGAACCATGTTGCCTCTGCGGTGGTTCTCGTTGTCCCCGTGAGGAGCAGCCCAGATGCCAGCACACGGAACCATGTGATCACGACAAACCCAGTCTAGGTTATCATGAACTCTGACGTCGGTTCGTGATGTGATCAGTAGGATCTCATGATCCGATGGCGAGCTCTTCATTGAAGTTGATTCACCGTGTTCCGCAGCGAGCAGGCGAAGAACGACGCCACCAGTTGGCACGAGGGACGTCGATATTTGTTTGCCGCGATAAACAAAGTTCGAGTCGTGCGACCTGGCAACTCGTCGTATTGCGATCAGCACGTATGTAGCAAGTTTCCCTGAAAAAGCGGTAGTACTGAATCATATCTGACAGGCTTGCTGTGCCATGTGATTTCGAGCGAGCACATGCGCTCAACGACAGACGCTGCGGTAATTTTAGGTTCGGCGGAATCTTACTCTCGGGTAAACTTGGGGAAAAGTGCTGTTCAGCGCTCCGCACTCGAGATGCTCATCGATAACTCGTCGTTCCACATCGCAACATACCCAAATTGGTGAGCCCACTTCGTTATCCGAACCCTCAGTACAGGGCATCCCCACGCTGGCACGTTGGGTGTCGCAAACGCCACAAGAATAGGATTCAGAGTCGAGAATATGGACGGAGATGTCCACATCCGTTGCGATACTTTCTGGAATTTAGTTGCCCATGGTGCTTCCTGCGACGTGTTCGCAAATCTTGCATTCACCCTATTGATTTCCTGGGAGGTATAAAAGGCTTGGCGGTATGCTATCGAGGCAGATCCGGCCCCTTCAAAAACTCTTCCCCGGACAGCCTCGCCTTTCGCAATGTCTCACCTTTCGTCTTTCATACCTCCCTCGGCGATGAGAAGTTTTCTTGTGCAAGCGTTGCTTGTTGGTTTGTTCCACTTCCTCCACGTGGCGGAAGCGTTCAGCTTCGGCGTGAATTCGAACGTGAGTCCATTGGCATAGCATTCTTCTCTTCTTCACACTTTCTTTCTCTAGCTGGCGGTGTGAGTGATCACGTCTGTCCTCTTGGCTGTCCCCTTAAATTCGCACGACCACTCCAGATACTGGGGTCAGAACTCATATGGCGCTGTCAATCCAAACGACCCTGCCAACTGGCAACAACCCATTTCATTTTATTGCCAAGTGAGTTACGGCCATCTGCACGTCCCCGATATGGTTGAATGTAGCGTGGATGACAGGACAACACGGTCGACATTATCCCCGTAGCTTTCTTGGACGTCTTCAACTCGACGGGCGGTTTGCCATCTGTGAATCTCGCCAACGTACGTCCACGTCTGCCATCCCTTATCTCCACACATGCCAAGAGCGCCTCGTAGACGTGTAGCACGACCAACAATGGCGTCTTCCCGGGGACTCAGCTTCCCAACTGCACCTTTCTAGCACCCGACATCCAGACGTGTCAGAACGCGGGCAAGGCGGTGACAATCTCGCTTGGTGGCGCGACGGGCGGAGCGTCGTTCACGGATGATGCCCAGGGCCAACAGTTTGCACAAATTATTTGGGATCTCTTCCTTGGCGGTACGAGCTCTACGCGTCCGTTCGGTGCTGCGGTATTGGATGGGTGAGTAGCCGTCGTCGTGCCCATCACGTTACGTATATCTTATTGATGGACAGGATCGATATGGATATCGAGGGTGGGTCGCAGACGGGATTCGTAGCGTTCTTGACGACTCTTCGTCAGCTGATGAATGGGGGTAACAAACCGTATGTATCATCTAATATGCCTATAATTTATTCAAACTATCGCCCTTCCAGGTATTACATTACTGCCGGTGTGTGAATGATATCAAACTCATACACCATGATCACTAATCACTGTGATAGCTCCCCAATGCCCTTATCCCGACGCATATATCGGCAACACGTTGAACGCATTTTCATTTGACGCCGTATTTGTCCAATTCTGTACGTCTGGTAGCGCAGATTACGGGCCCTTCTATTGCTCACTGATCACCTAGACAACAACTACTGCGGCTTGACCAGCTATAACAATCCCAACGTGAGCAATCATAGACAACCATTATATGGTTATATCTTATTCAAACTCCTGTGCCAGGCCTGGAACTTTGGTACATGGTATCTCCATCGAACGTTGTTCCAGATCTCGAGTATCTCAGGTTTGCAATAGGGACAACTGGGCGAAGACGGTCTCTCCCAACCCCAACGTCAAAGTGTTCATCGGTGCGCCCGCATCGTCGAATGCTGCTGGGTCGGGCTACGTCGCCGCCTCGACACTCGCGACCATCATCGACCAAACGCGGAGCGCTTACTCGTCGTTTGGGGGTGTGATGCTATGGGACATGTCGCAAGCGTATGGTACGTGCTTCGTTTCTCTTGTCGATCGAAACCCACGGACCGGTGCTGGCAGCCAACAACAAGTATGATGCGTCTGTCAAGAATGCGTTGACGAATGGAGCCGGAACACCGGCGACGACGACGACGACACCCGTGGCGACAAGTAGTACCCCTGCGACGACAACTCCGGCAACGACGAGCACGCCAACCACAACCACGACAGCTCCGGCAACGAGTGCGCCAACCACAACTACGACTCCCACCAAGACAAGTACGCCAACGACCACCGCTACTCCCACCACCACTGCCGGGACAGGATCTTGTGCTGGCATTTCAGCGTGGGTATCGAACGTCGCTGTGAGTCCTCCGTTTGTGTCGTGCTGTTCGATCGCACCGAAGCTTTTTGAACATAGTACGTGAGCGGTAACGAAGTCACATACAAGTGCGTGCCATCGTTTCAAATTCAAGGCCGCGTATGCTGACGAAGGGGTTTGTAGCGGCGATCTCTGGACGGCGACGGCTTGGAACTATGACGAGGTTCCGGGGGGTAAGTCATGGCATCTGGTTCCATGGCGGGCAAGGGTTGGGCTGACGTATCCTTCCTTCTCGTGTGACAGGTCCTGCGGGTGCCTGGACGAACGATGGAGCGTGTTAGTGTACGAGCAGTTAAAGTTCGAACGTGGTGGCCGGGGCTAAGCCGCGAAACCATCGCGATACATAGCAGTCGGTAAGAATTGGGAAGACGGAATGGAGTGTCCGAGGGGTCCAGTGTATCCATCCATGTATTGCTTTTGTGTACCAAGCTTCGGGAGACGTGGTCGTGATGTATTATATCCAACGGTATGTAATTTGTAGTCTGTAGTCGAAATATTAGAATATGACTTTGGATACAAGTGGAAGTGGGTGTGATATCCACAACAGTTGGTCGTCGCACGTGAAGTTTTATGGCTCTTACCAGGTCTGCCTGGTCGTGCGCCACAGTAAGCCTATCAATAGTTCTTCTTCCAAGTGCAAATGCGGTGCTTGGACACTACTGCCACGGTGCCATGCAAGCTCGACTTGTTTTTTCCGTCCGATGCTGATTGTTTGCGGCAGTATGCGTGTCCTGACCTCATGGGCATGCTTTTGAAAAGTTTTGTGCGACTGCGGGAGCTATCAGAATCCAAGTGGCCCTATACGCGATACCTGAGCGCGCAAACGGGGTACGGTAGTACTGCAACACCTGATCATGAGCATTGGGAACACGGGAGGATGATGACGGGAATGGGTTTCTGGTTCTGGTGTACCACACGATCTCGTTCGTGACGTTGGCAAGACGGGCCTGCAAGTATGGAGAATGTGTGAAACTGTCGATTGGGCCATCCCCGACCGTCTAGTAGAGGTGATAACCTGTTTTTTCGCCGATCATGGTTTGAGTGGAGGCCCATGTGAGGCGACACTGAGGTCTGCTGGGAAGACAGTCGTTGGACATAGCGAACAAGCGATGACAATGCGGTCATTGTGATTGCATAAGGCGTAGACGGTAACGCCGCAGAGCGTGTAATCGGAGATAGTTGCTCTGCAAGCGATTCCGTGTGCTCAGCTACGTGCAACTGTGTGTTAGTGGACTCGGAAATCGAGGGTGCGGTCGCCGTCTCTCTGGATTGGATGGTGGACGGCGGTCAAGAGACTGACTGGCATAGTACGATCGCCCTGGTCACCGTTTCACGTTGCACGACTCTTGATGACGCCTGGGTAAGTGTTTCGACCTTCGTGTATGAAGATTCTTGACATGGCTACGAGGAATAAGCTGGTCAGCAACGGTGGAGGTATTGCGGCGATACTCCGGAGTCCAAGTCATGCGGATAGTCAAAAGGGCCAAGCGGTCCGGCGGCCCGCTAGCAGCAGTGGTGATGTTCAACATTCGGGACGTTCATTCATCATGCATCATCACCCGGATCCCTTGCGCTGACCCGTGCGCCACGCGGCCCGAACTTCAAGCTTCAACGTTCAGGCCACATCCTACGTGTAAGTCCGATTTGCATTTGCCGACATTCGACGGAATGTTCTGATTCACGAAAATATGAATTTCTAGTGTGCGACCACGTCCACATGCATGCATTGCAGCCCTTACCTGGGAAAGATGTTCCGTAGTGCAAGACTTTCTATCCGGTAAGACTCGTTGCTGGACACTTGGCGGACCATGCATTCTTTTCAGATCCTTGTTCACACGGACTAACTTCGCGTAGACAAAAGTTTGGTACGACCGTCGGTTCCATGCCGATGGATTCCCATGTAGTCCCGCACGCATAGATGCCCGAGCGTCAGATACACCACAGGTGCGATTCGCGCGAACACCGTAATTCCCAACACGAAACTTCCCTTGCTTTCTCAACCAGGCCCCAATGGTACCATGCTATTTTTTCTTCCCTCACAGTCACTATGCACATCCACCGGCCCGCCCGGACGAACCGTATGAATACAATGTGGTATAAGACGAGGGAGAAAGATGGTCGAGGAGGCCAAAGAACGAAAATCTGGCTCATCCGACCATGCTCTCTTTGCTGGCCCTCGCTTCTCTCTGTATGCTCACATACGCGGCGCCACGGGCGAGGTCGTCTAGCGATTGCGTGGGCACGATCGCATCCCTCGATGACGTGAACGCCGCCGTCCAGTGCACCACCGTCAACATCACCTCTTTCACCGTACCCGCTGGGCAAAAGTTCATGCTCGAGCTGTTGAACGGAACGACCGTCAACGTCTGTGAGTCTCTCTGTTTGCTGTCACTTTTCACTTTTCTTCTTTGCGTTCTATCGACCGACGATTGTGGTGACAGTGGGTGGGATTCAGTTTGGAAATTTGAGCTGGGCAGGTCCGTTGTTCGAAGTCAGGTACGTCCGCGTTTCCATGATTTGTCCAATGAACTTACTGTCCGGTTAACACGTGGGTGAACAGAGGGTATGACATCACATGTGAGCCTAGATGGACAATCTGTGTTGCGCCTCATACTAATGTGCACCCTCAGTTAACGGGAATGGTCAGATCTGGGATGGTGGAGGACCATTCTACTGGGTAAATAAGCGTGTTGTGATCGTAGGCTTGCTTCATTCGCGATCCATTTCAGGATGGTCTTGGAACCGACGGCGGTGTCACCAAACCCCATCCCATGATGCAGTGTGTACTTTCGTTATATCTGTTAATCCCGTTTCGTAATATGTGACAGGATCGAAATTTCTGGCACAATGACGGCGAGAACGTCCCTACTGAACTTCATAGCCCTACTAATCTACTCTCGTCGATAGGACGTCCACGTCGTCAACTCACCTGCACAATGCTTTTCCTTGACTAATACTGGCCCCCTGAGTGTCAGCGGTCTTGTACTCGACGACAGTGGGTATCTATATCTTCTTGTTCTCTATGGGTATTCTTAACTTTCGAATGCCAGGTCAAGGAAACTCCCCCAACGCCAACAGTAGCGGCCTTCCTGCTGGTAAGACACTTTGCTTACTTAGAACATGCGTAAGAACGACCTTACTTGTAGGTCACAATACCGATGGTTTCGACGTGGCCGGAAGTGATCTCGTGATCATAAATAAGTAAAACATCTTCCCTTTACCTCCTATGACATATTGTTTATATGCGACGCACAGCACGGTGATCAATCAGGTGATGAAATGCGATTTTGCCGCGCTTGAATTCGATTGATCAACACTTGTTGCATTCAGGACGACTGCTTGGCCATCAACAGAGGCGAGAACATTGTCTTTCAAGACAATTATTGCAACGGAGGGCATGGGATATCCATCGTACGTGATCTCTATCCCTTGCCTGAATGAGACGTCCTGATAAAGTCTGCCGTCTGCAGGGCTCGATTAGCTCCAACGTGACTGTCGAAAATGTCCTCGTGCAGGGCAATACCGTCGTGAACAGGTGCTTGACTTCTAATCATACGTTGAAACATGTTTTCGAACCAAACTAACCCATCGCGTAGTCAACAAGCATTTCGCATCAAGACGGACCAAGTCGCGACGAACAGTACTGTCTCCAACGTCATATATAGTGTTCGTCCGATCCGCCCGTCTTCCTGTCGGCCTGTGCTCACCCCTCAATCAATAGGACAACACCGCAACAAACTGCACGTCGTACGGCGTATTGATTACCCAGAGCTACCCCGCATCGCTTGGGACGCCCGGAAACGGCGTCATGATATCCGTTGAGTAGCGTTGTAGACGCGACGATTATCAGGAGCTTATTGTACGTTCGTGCGACAGGACGTCAATTTTTACCCAGGAACGACGACGGTGGTCGCCGCTCCCGATGCGTACATGGCGGCCGTCGACTGCGGCAAAGGGTCCTGTACAGGTTGGTCCGCTCGATAGACGAGAAGTAAATGTGTTGACCATTTTCCTGTAGGAACCTGGGATTGGTCGGGACTCCAGACGAGCGGCGGCGAGGTTGGCCCGATGACCAATATCACCGTCATTACTGGATACTCCGAGTAGATCGAGCAGGCTTTTATTTTTATTTTTGTTTCGATCTTCGCGTTATCTCTGGTTCATGCTGGTGGCGGGGATCTGCTTTATACATTATTTCATCCGCTGGTATCGTACAACCGCATACATACAATGCAATCGCTGACATGGCTTTTCTTGCAAGTCTATCATATTTTCAAAGTTCGTCGTTTAGTATGATATCCCACTTATCTTTTCAAGGTACCAATGAGCTCCCCTTCAACATCCCACTTTTGAGAGCCATTATTCATGTTTTCGGCAACCCGCTGCTGCGTCGACACTATATGTTTGACGACCGCTTGGTTGACTGGTTATCAGGTGGTGAACCCGAATTATGGAAAATATTCTGTATATTAGACATGGATCACTTGTTAAGACAATTCATGATACAGTCACGTCGAGCTCAATGGGCTTGCGCCAATCATGATCTTGGGATGTAGACGTGGCGTCGTCGACAAAGTTCCTGGGATGAGTGATGATCTGTTGGAGAAAGCGGCATTGAGGAGATGGCATCGTTGACCGATCTCCTGGGCAGATGCTTGTCGTCTTGAGCAAGCGTGTAGAGGTCCTTACGACGGCGGTTGTTGGCGGCGAGCTACGCGTGGTTAGTGCACAATATGACCCAGAAAGAGTATGGACCAAGTAGAAGACGTATTGCTTGAACGTCGCGATGGCGTTGGAAAAGTATGATTGTTCTTCACGTACGACTTGTTCTGAAAACTGGGCATCGATATGGGGTGTGGCGAAACCCGATTCGATCACATACGACCACCACCACCGCCACTACCATGGTTCGTCCAACCGCCTAACCGCCAGTGTGGTGGAAATCATCGTTCTGCGTCACATCGCATGGATGAGTTGGGGAGACACAAGAGCTGGATATCGATGCACTTAGCACTGTATTGTCTCAAAGACGTGTTTTTTTTTATAAATGGTAACTCGCTCGCTTTGGTCGACCATCGAAGCGCTCCATCGACAGTTTGCTGGCGAAACACAATCAGGATCGCATCAGCTAGAACGTGTTTCGAATTCCGGGAGTCTTACTGTCCCACGTCCACGGGCCTGTCTGCAGGGTCTCCCGTGCACTCACGCGTCCCGCCAGCCCCCTCGTCTGATGAGTGCATCTGCCCGTATGCACTCCTGCAACAGCACCCGACAACCGCAATAACGCGCGCTTGTCGTGTCATAGCACGTTCAGGCAAGGGAAACGCCAGTGCAACCTGTGGGCCAGGGAGGACTGCGGCGAATGACGACAACGCAATGATCACCGTGCCAACGTCACCATCGCATTGTCGTCGCCACCACTGTTGTAGGTCGGTGGATGTAGGAATTTCATGTCCATGCCGACGCACGGGGACAGAAGGCAGAGTGAAGTGTCCGTGTAAGTTGGGAGACGGCAACAGACCCGTGGGATGTGCACAGTGAATGCAGGCATACCAAGTGCATCGGAAGAGGGGGGGCGGTGGGACAGGGGGTGAGATTTGCAGGTATGGACTCGAGCGAAAGCGGGGTGAGGACGTGAATGGCCAATTTTGAGGGATCCAACTTACCGGATCACTTATGACAAGTTTTGTGGGTTATAGATACTTATTGGTCTATTGAGTGCACAGCCTTGCAGACAACGAGGCATACCAGTGATATTTTTGAAGGTTGACCTCGTGTACCTTGATCCAGTGTCAGTGACAACCATGTCGTCGATTGGTGCGTACTGGCATGATGAAGCTGCGTTTGTGTTAAACATTTGATCAGACATTTCGCCGGTCGTCAGGATCGGTCCTAGGGCCCACCTTTGGGTATCTGCAGCGGCATTTACGCCAGATGGCGAACATCTTGTCAGTGGCGGCAACAATGTTGTGTGCGTATGGCAAGTGCAAGACGGGAAGCAAATCGCGACGATGGTAATGAATGCGCAGGTCAAGTCTCTCGCAATCTCAAAGGACGGCAAGTACATCCCCGTGGGGACAAGCGAGGGTGGTGTTTTCATTTGGGATGCAAAGACATACAAACAGGTCTTTGCAGACAAGGAAGGCACCAACTTCATTGAATGCATCGACTTCTCGCCGGATTCCTCTCGACTGGTTGCATCGCCGTATCGCCACGCGATTGTCTGGGACATTGCAGCTCAAAAACGAGTGTTGACTATCAAATGCCACAATGCTGTGTTCGCAGCGAAGTACTCGCCAGAAGGCGACCGAATTGCGGCAGCCACTACAAAGTCTGTTCAAGTCTGGGACAGCAGCAACGGCAATTTACTTGTCAACATTAAGGTCAATGTTACCCCGGGAAAAAACCATGGTCTTCTCTGGTTCGGCAACCGTCTCCTCGTCGTATCCGACAAAACAATCAAGCAATTCGATGCCTCTACCGGCTCAGCACTCTCAGAATGGTCTGTCCCTCATACCGACCTGTCCTCATGCATTGCCCTTGCTGGACAAGGAAAAATTATTGCATACTCTTCATTAGATTTCATCACTTTCTGGGACTCTTCGACTCTCACCCAACTCTTTCATACCCAACAAGATTGCTACATTCGCTCAATCGCGTTCTCTTCGGACGACCAATGTGTTGCAATTCATACATACGGGGAAATCAATATCGTTCGTCTATTGGGCGTGAGTTCCATATATGCTGATTGTATTGTATTGAGAACTGCACTTATCGACTGCAAGGACTTATTCTCGCCAGCTATTTCCCCCCCGGTACTCCAAGACCCAGACGTTCAAATCGACTACGTGGTACTTCATTCGTGGAAGGACAATCGACTCACCCACGCGGAAACATTACTCACCACTGCAATCACGAAATCCCATGGGACAATCCATCATGTGCTCGCAAGTCGCGCTCTCGTTAGAACACGTTTGGGACGGGCGGACTCTGCAATCGCAGATGCTGAAAAGGTGTGTCTTATTTTTCTCCCAAATATGCACTGCTAATACCATCTAGTCCATTGAGGTCCAGCCGTCTTCCATCGGCTACATTGCGACATTCGTGGCCCTTGTCGCCAAGGGCAAAATGCCGGAGGGTTTTCAAGCATGCGACATTGCGTTCCAGCTTTCTCATGGGACCCACACCATGGAACTGCTACTCATCAAGGTTTGTTTCTTCTATCCTCGCGTTTCGTTACTTGAGTCCCACATCATCTTCCCTAGGCTGTAGTTCTTTTCATGGCTGGAAAACATGTTGACGCAATCTCACACATCGACGATCTAATCAAAACCACCGGGGTCGACTCACCATTTTACCTCGTCAAGGCCTGTGCATGATTTCATGTCGTTATGCCACTATTGATCTGCCCAACAGACGTGCATGTACATTTTTCTTGGAAACCAGCATATGGGTAACGGCGACTATGAGTTTGCGATAGAGTCATTCCAACATGCGGAAGCTCACCTTGATGACAACGCGCAACAACCACCTCTGGTAGTATCACTGGTAATGTCTCGCCCAATGTATTGCAACGCGCCGAAATCGTTCAATGCTGATGGTAGATATCCGGATGGAATTTTGAGAGTCTCGGAATGACCCTCCGGCAGCGTCTGTGTGAAGCATTCTATGCCGCAGGTCGCACAAAGGAGGCTAGCGAGGCTCTCCTCAAGACCGTAAATGCCCTTGGTGAAAAGATGGAATCCATTGCCACATGGATCTCTGGTAGGGTTTTGCTTTATCCATTTGATCTCCGAAATGGATGCTGATCGCCATTTGTTAGACTTTCGATCGCAATGTATTCAACAGCTACACAAAGAAGGGGACGTCGCGATGAGGGCTGATCAGTATGACAAAGCCATCTCGGAATATTCGGCTGCACTCTTGCTGGATCCACCTAACACACACGACCTGCTTGTGAAGCGAAGCAGAGCATACGCGGCAAGCTGCTCGTGGAAGAGTGCATTGAATGATGCGGACAAAGTTGTATTTTCGCCATCGTTCGAGTTCCCTTGTGCTAACGCTAAATTTGCAGGCAATCGAACTTGACCCGTCATCCTTCTTGAGTTATGAAAGGAAGCATGCGGCTCTACATGGCACGGGCCGTTATGACAATGCGATCGATGCATACGAGACCATGCTCTCTGTGTTATCACAATCATCTGATCCAGAAATTCGAAGTTAGTCGATGTTAGTGCCCTATGGTTCAGTCATTAATTCCTTGCCACAGATTGGTCTAGTCGATACATCATGCCAACGGAAACAAAAAAGGCAATTCGTGCGGCGGTCAGGAAGTTTATCGATGGCTCGCCCCCAGAGCTGATCAACACCCAATCTGGCCGTCTGCTCGACAAGCCTGCCCAGGCGCTCTCATTCGAATCGCAGCCTATCTTTGCAGAGTTGATCTCTTCTGCAACGACAGAAATCGATCATGCTCGTATTGAACGTGAAGTCGCAGAGTACTACCAATATGCAACTTTTTCTCACAAGTGGGGGGAGAACGAGCCGCTATTCGACAAGGTCGTCAATGTCATCATCTATGATCTCAACGACTTGCCAGGTCACCAGAAGCTACAAACGTTTTGCAGGATTGTGAGGGAGGCAGGATTGAATTGGGCATGGAGTGACACATGCTGCATCAACAAAGCGGATCACTTCGTACTTCAGGAAGCACTGGTCAGCATGTTTAAATGGTACCACGGCTCGGCCTTGACAATCATCTTCCTTCTTGGCGTTGAACGGTTGTCGGAGTGGGAGGATCTGACGAAGAGCATATGGAACACGCGTGCATGGACACTGCAGGAATACCATGCGTCGAAGGTGGTCCGATTCTATACCCAGGACTGGACCCCATTCATGGATCTCGACATTCCGAACCATAAGGAGTCCCCGGAGATAATTGCAGAAATGGAGAAAGCGACGGGTGTCTCTGCATATGCATTGATGGCGCTCCGCCCTGGGTTGGGAGCCATTCGGGAAAAGCTTCGCCTGGCATCAACCCGGGATACGACGCGGGTTGAGGATGCAGCATACTCTCTACTTGGGATATTCGGGATGTTTCTGCCAGTCACGTATGGCGAGGGGGACCAGGCTCTTGGGCGATTATTGGCACAACTACTTACAAGCTCGGGGGACACGAGCATCCTGGCATGGACAGGGCGGTCGGGAAGCTTTAACAGCTGCCTCCCGACTAGTATCACTGTTTTCAAGGAGCTTCCGACTACCCACATTCCGACGGTTCCGTTGACTCTTACTGGCACCACCACAGCAATAAACTCTGTCGGCTCTGATGCATCTTCGATTGACATGACTTTGGCGATCAGGTTGCATGACCGACTGAACAACCTTCCTGTATCATCATTCTCAGGACAGCGGATGAGACTTTCATGTCTCACATTCAGACTCGGACCCGTAGTAGGCCGCCGAAGAGGGTCGGAACATGTATTCCGTGCTCGAACCATAGCGCTTGGGATTGTGGAACTCAGGACTGTGGAGGATCTCTCCTCACTCGGACCTCTATACCTTGTTCATCCTTGGATCGACTTTCTCCTTGATCGCAGGCCTCTTGAGACCGAGGTGCAGGCAGAAGACACAGATTCAGAGATGTCCGTGTCGACGTTCCTCGTAGAAAGCGAAGCACCATCGTTTGACGAAGGCGACGAGTCGCTTCTGCCCCCCTCCCCCGTATCACCCACGGAACAAGAGTCGCGCGTGTTGGCTTTCATTTCTCGACTTACGCGGCCGTTTGGGGCGCTGTTACTTACGCAGACGCGTCAGAACGTGCAAGAATACAGGAGAGTCGGATCGGAGTCGTTGATCACCGTTCAGGTGAACGAGCTGACCCCGGAGATCATGAAGGAGTTGATCCAGAATGCGCGAGTGCTCGATGTGCTTTGATGGTGCAGGCGTATCGATTCCGACGTTCCGCTTACTAGTACATACAGTATACTGTGCACACTTACTCTTTTGTTCCTGCCGAGTCGTATAGGTGTGGCGCAAACGGCTCTATTACGACCCTTTTTTTGTTATGTTTCTGTCGTGTGTCAGATGGTTACCGGCGGAGGCCACTTCATGTGTACGGTGATCATTCCTCGCCACCAGTCCTAGTAGTATTATCGGGTCAGGGTTCAGGTCGAGCGGTCGGGGAATTTCCGAAAACTGGGGTTATGTCTCATTTTCGCCTGTGCTGATCAAGTACCCGTGCACTCTGGATCAGTGCCTTCATCATCTCCGGCATCAACCTCTGTACCTCCACGGCGATCAATGCCCCAGGAGTGACTCTCCTGTATTCTTCCATGTGCCGACGTGTCGGCGTGACAACAGCCTAACGTATCTTGACTTTATTATTTTAGTAAAGTAGCACATGCGTTCGCGCATTGCGGACCAGGGCTGTCTCCGGTACGCCATGTATCTATCGGGTGACTTGTACATATCCATTTACCCGTTTAGCAGTTCCACTGCGAATAAGATGAATCAATCCACAACCTCGGACGACTGCAGGACCGACCCGGCATGTCAAAGTAAAAGTGTTATGCACAGAATGTGTCTAGCGCATGCTCGTGGAATGGCTGATTCTTCCGATGCGCGTACTAGTTACTCGACGTGTGGAAACGACCTCACATGTACAGGCGTGATTCTATCTCAAGGCTTATCCCTAAATCCCATCAAATATTCCATGATCTGAAATGCGGCCTTGTTGACGAGACGAGACAGCACCAAAAAATAACGTATGTGGTCAGTCATCGCCCAGAGCGCTCACACGACTCAGACGCCGATCATGATGCTTACCACGGGAGAAAACTGGGGGACCATGTGGCCACTCAGAACTATTTCGTAATACGTCAATCCACGTTCTGAATGCATATTTCCGAATGCGCCAATGCCGTCGACGATGAAACTGTCGTTCGGGATGGGGGTCTGGAATCCCTGTAACCCATTCCCTAACAAAAAAAAACCCCCCTCATTAGGAAGTGGCGCGTTGGCAGCAGGTCAGGACGTACAAGTCATGCTTTTGTGTAAAAGAAAGTGCGATGTGTCAGGTCTGCAGCCAAAATGCGAATCGTGGTCGAAACTTACTTTTGAATCGCGATGCGCGTCCTACAAATGGATTCTATCCATCAGCAGCTGACGACGAGAGCTCGTGAAAGCTCGAGGCGAGGAACACGTACCCTTCAGCGATTAATACGAAATCAGCCAACCCATGCACGATCACAGTCCGCACGCTCTTCTCGATCACACTCGGGAGCACTGTGAGCGCAGGTGGTAAACTCTGGTCTCCGTCCGGAAACACGTCGATGTTCGAACATGCGGACCATTCTGTGTCAAGAGGTGCATGGATCGCCTGTTTGACTTCTGGAAGATTAAAATACAGGGGCGTTTGTTCCTGTGGGGAGGAACCTCTGAACGTCTCTCTTAGCACCTACTTTTGTTTTGGTATGCCAACGGAGCAAGACGCACGGGAAGCTAAGAACATCCCACAAGATCGGATACTGTTCATTTTTCACAACAACATTAGTTTAAAATCCATCTTAGCATTGATAATTGATACTTGCCGTATCCCAGATGCGATATATGTCGAACGCAGGGTTGATCACCAGCGCGTTGTTGAAGATGTCGCCCCAAACATCACACTCAATCAAGCCGTCAACGTTATTTCCTGGTATAGGAAGGAGTCCCGTAGGTGGGTATTTCACGTATGTTGAAACATAGTCGCTGTAGTTGCACTTAGCGGCTTTCTGATCGAGTTTATCCAGAACAGTCTGGCTAGGATTAAAGTGAGTTACAGAACGCAACAAAAGTAGCCATAAAGATTTTGTCATCTTACCTGAATGAAAATAAGCCTTCATATTTGTGTACAAAGTCGACTGCAGGGATCTCTTGTTGTACAACGGGCCACGAAATCAATGCTGGACCGATTTGTCAGTATGTACACCATGAATTTCAGCATAGACAGGAACGCACGATCATTAATCCAAATCCCCTGAAGGGATAGATCCAACGATGCCGTGTTCTCGTAGATGTAGTTTGCAATGTCTGACAGCCATCAGTCCTATCCTAACGCTTGCATCCTGCAGCTCACAAGGAATATAAGTGCCGGCATACTAGTGACGTTACAGTTTCTGTGGCCACGAAACAACACAACACTCACGCTCTCGCCTGACAACCAAAGTTTCTTTCCCTTCAGTTCAGAAAATACATCTAAGAATTGTTGCATGAACCCAATGAGCTGCTCGGCGAGCTGATCCTCATTCTGAATGTTAGGAGTGCCTTGCGAGAAACCAGTGCCGACGGGTTGCTCAACCCAGAGAACAGACGATAAATTCGTCCAGCTGTATTCGCTTACCGTGGGTTTTGCTTGGCCTATTGACCATGAAAAAGGCTGGGGAACACATTGAGTGTTGCGCTGCCAGTGAATCAAGAGATACTGACTCCATTCTCCTGGAGTAGTCCTTTCAGCGAAGAGCATCCAGGACCACCGTTCGTCCTAAAAAATATTCATATCTTCATTGGTGGGGATAACCATCGCATACCAGAAAATAAGATCATCGAGGCTTCCATCAGGACCAGGAGGGAAGAACCAGAAGAAGAGCTGTACCATGACATAAGTGTGTGTTTAATGCCCACACCCCACTAATGTAACAATGTGGTGTCTACCTTGCGAGTTTCGTTTGCATTGCCACTGATGGGCAGCAAACCAGCCCAACTGGGACCAACGTCAAAGTCGACATACGGCAGGGCACTCCCGTTTACCCAAAACTCTGACAGAACAGCAAACAACCTGTATCAAAACCAACAGACACCAGCTATGAGCACAGAACTCACCGGACGCCTTTGGGTTTGTGAATGTGATGTTTTTGACACCGCTCCGCTTGATATTCGGTGAATGTGAAAAGGCCTGGCCAGGGCCCCGGTGCCATCGCTCTGCAGCCTCTGCTTGGCGCATCCTCATTTCGTCTTGGCGAATCATGCGGCCACACGCGGTGCCTGCAATCGCGAGGAAGGTGACGAATGCCGTCGCTAGTACAACCATCGTCTTGGTATTGAAGCAAGATGGAAATGCTCCAGGATGAAGATTTGGTCCGCCATGGTCGTTTTATGAAGTCCCGAATATCTAATTGGAGATCGCTTATCCTATCACAAGGGGAAATGGAATGATATATTCCATGGTGATAATCATGGAGTTTCTTGCCTTCCTGATGAGATATAACTTCCAGGACACGGCACGGCGGTCACAATACCCCGGCACATGAAAAACGTTAGGTTGCCCATCATAACCACGTGGGTGAGGAAGTGAAGGCAAGTTGTGTTCTCTTGGAAGAATCCGGACTGTGGCCGAGAATGTATCTCCGTTGGGGCACCTATGCTCGCAAGTGAACAAGAATAGACCGGAGATCAGAGTGGTCTGAGAAAAAATATCCCCGTATCCCCCGAGCCATTTCTGTAGTCATCAAGTCGAATCTTGCTGGCACTCTCCAAGAAACCTACAAGACGATTGGCGCGCACTGTTGCCAAAAACAATACAACCATGTGCACGCGCCGGGGTGTAAAATGCGACAGTGCTTCCAAAGTCCCTAACCACCTACACTCGTAGGCATATAAGACCCTGTCATCATCTCCGTTCATATAAAGCATGCAGGTTGCTGTGGCTCCCAGTCATGGAGGTCCCGCTTGCGCTTCAAAGGAGAGTATATGCGCTGAAAAACAATCAGACATGTACATTGACACGTTTTCATTCTTGTTCTGAAGGAGAAATTATCGAGCTGACGCTAAATAAGAACCAGGCGAAATGTGATCAAGGGGTAAACATTACACCGTGACGCATAGACAAGTGTATGGTCCGAGAGGTGCTCGTTTAGGCAGGACGTTCGATGAGAAACTCTTGGGAACCCCTCTTGCAACAGGGTGCTGCCAGGTGGGAACCGTATCCTCCTGTCTGAGTCGGCCCACCTCCTTTGGTCGTTACGCCGCGACCGGGTCATAAGCAACCGCACACGAGGCGGTGATCTCCAAATGGAAAAAACGCCATCACCTTGCGGCTTGGTATTGATCGTCGACTCTATCATAAAGGCCACTCCGCTTCGGGAGTTTGCCACACCTGGACCCCGATCATCTCTCTCCCCGAAGCTTAAAACCTAAGATCGTCGGCTGCAACTTGTGCAAACACGACTGCCAGTTAATATTCGACGAGCGTCTTGGCTTGTGCAATTAGGAGCACAAGAACATGCTTAATCCGAGAATATTAATCAGACTCGAGGCGTGTCCCTTAAGAAAGTCCATAAGATCTACAACGTGACACCATGATAAGAACCACATGATCAGCGATGAAATCCCACCACACAAACACATGTGAAAAGGGCAGCAACCCCATAAGAAAACCATGCTCACCACCGGTACCAGCTAAGGTGTCATGATCCACGATGAAACGATCGTTAGCAATTGGGGTTTTAATGCGTTCCCGTGGTATGGCAGAATGTAAACCTTCAGCTTTCGTGATGGTGATCAGAATTGCCATATTCAACGTAAAAATTGATGACCATACTCATTCTGGGTAAAGTATCGAAAATGATCTCTTTGAACGTCGCCCTACTGGCGCGGTGGCGAGGAGGGGATATGGAGGTGGAGTGGAGGTGGTCGAGAGGGAGGGTGTGAGCAAGAGCTGGTAGTGCTCTTCGGAAGCCCGACTTGCCGGGTTTGCGGGTGCGCTGACATGGCCGGGCACGAGCGGTGAGGTGGTGGTAGCACAGAAGCAAGACCTGCCGCCGCCCGCTCCTCTCAAGACTTGGAGCCCAATAATTTCTGAATTTGGACGAGCGTCTCCCAATCCTTTACGTCAGCAGCCACTTTGTCGCGAACTGGGATGCTAGCAGTCAGAACGAACGCAGGCCTGTCTGAATCTGCACAAAAAACTGGAAATAGTGACATCGGGGACCAGCAAGATAGCGCCATCCACGAACCGGATTGTTACCCAGGTATCCCCCCATACCACTCCAACGGAACGCGCGCTCATGCTCTCTCAGAACTTTTGGTTTACCCGCTGGAGGAACCCACTCGCGCTGCATTCCGAACGACCGACGGAAAGGCGAGCCTATGTTATTTACCCCTCCTGTCACCATCGCCTCACCTCACGACAGAAACTGACCGCGCATCAGTGGGCCGTCTACGACTTTACGCGGACGATTCCGTGGGGGCGTGTCACGACGTACGCGGCAGTCTGCAAGGCCATCGGTAAGGGCTCTCCGCGCTCGAGTACGTCTTTGCTTGTATGCGCTAGAACGTGACTTACCCTATGTTTTGGACTAGTCGGCGCTGCGCTAAGACACAACCCGTTTGCCCCAGTCGTTCCCTGTCATAGAGTCATTGCGTCAAATTGCTATGTTGGCGGGTTCTTTGGCGAGTGGGGCACATTGCGTACAGAGAAGAAAGGGGATATATCTGGAAAGCAGTGTCAGAGAAAGATGGACATACTTGCCATGGAAGGTGTGAGTTTTACCGCCAAAGGTTTCCTAGCAGACAAGAGTTTGTTATGGGTTGGCTAGGGAGGAGGTTTTATTCTTGATTGTGAGTGTGCGGTTCCACGTGTCAAATTTACTGCTACACGCGAATAATATATGACTAAATATCTTCTGGTTTGTTGAGCAGCCTGCCTTCCATCCCACCTTCGACCATCAACACTTGTCCTGTAACATGACCAGACACGACAGAGGACGACAGAATCGCGATCTGGGTGGCGACATCAATGGGCAGGGCGATCTTCTTGAGTGGCATCCTATCGCAAACATCAGTTTCATGCACATGAACGACCGGTTGGGACGTCGCTCACGTCGCTAGAGCGTTGTAGCGCTTGTCTGGATCCGCAAGGTTCGGTTCTACCCGGGGCGTGCACACCCAACCAGGCGCCACGGTGTTGACTCGTCCTCGAGGAGCAATCTTGACGATTTCGTTCTTGAGCGTCATGGTGAGGCCATACATCATCCCTGTGTGCAGCATTAGCATCGTCACCGTCCGAGCACGACGTGGCCCACCGCTCTTGGATACTGCATAGTCTGCTTGGCCAGCCTCCCCATACTTGCCCGCAGTACTCCCAACGAAGACGATCGCTGCCTTTGCCTTGGCTTCCTCGGACGCATGCTTCAGATGCTGAAGGTATGCGCGACAGACGAGGAATGCCGACGTGAGGTTGGTCGTAAGAGAGCGATTCCAGCGTGCGAGAGGCATGTCGGCGAGAGGAGTACTTGTCGGATCCACCGCGGCATGGTTGACGACGAGAACTTGGACGGGACCAAAGTCGGAGTCACCGTGGGTGATTGGCGAGGCAAAAACGGCGTAGACGGCAGACTCGGAGGTGAGATCGGCTTGCGCGAGGCGGAGGGTGGTAGGATAGGATTGGAGGAGGGGAATGAGGGGGTCACGTTGGCTGTTGTAGTGTGCGGTGACGTTGGCACCGAGCGCTGATGCATTTTGGCTGTCGAACGTGCATTCAAATTCGGTGGGAATAGAGACTTACAGCAGTAGAGTTTCGTGGTTTCGAGGCCGATGCCGCCACTCGCACCTGATTGGGGGTGAATATGTTAGTTCCACTGCCACTTGAAAGAAGTACCTGTAACGAGGACGTGCACGCCTTGTAGACCGAGATCCATCGTCGCACGTGGAATTGGAGAGAGGGAACATCATATTATGATCCCAAGCGGCACATGTGACGTATCCTGGGCCCCGCCCGGAGCGAGCGTCTGTGGGAACATTGATTCGTGTGAAAAATCCACAGTCCCAGTGGCGGGCGTCTCCAGTCCGAGCCACAGTCCCGCACTGCACCGCCACCACGCCCAATCCGTCGAGCCGCGCTCGATCGCTCGATCGTCGCGCGGCGAGCGCGAGGGAGCTAACGTGGCCGTCGCGAGAGACGCGAGAGATGATATTAGACAAGGCCACGCGGCCAGAAGATGCCATTCAAGACCTACTATGCAAGGAAGGAGGATATGTACAGTATACTAGTAGAGATCAACGTACTGTTGCTGGTACTAGTGCTAACGAGCGCGCGCTGTAATAGATGACGCGTTGAAAGTCTATGGGCAGATGATGTGTGAGAATAGATACAGATAGATACAGTGCTGACAAGTGGCAATGTCTATGGGTGGATGATGTGCGAGAATAGTACAGTACATATGCTCATAATGCATATGCTCATAATACATATCCATCATAATGCATCAACTTTTTGGGGGTCCCATGTTGGGCCCAGCCAAAATGAGTGGAATATTGCATATTGCATAATCATTAGACATGACCAGGTACATATGCACTATGATGGAGCTATCAGGGTGGACAAGACCCAAATTTTTTTGTGAAACCCGCTATTTCTCATGTCCACAAAACTTTCTCAGCATTAAAATGCTACATGTGAAATGGAAGCCTCAAGAAAAGCCCACCAATCATCTGCTGCCAGTGAAACAGCAGAAGCATATCTAAGATGGGCCTGCCACCTCCACACAGTTGCCACAGCAAACTTTGCATCAAAATCTTACTCTCACAGACTGGCTGTTGGTCTATGCTTATATTGATGCACACCCAGATGCTTTCCAAGCCAGCATTGTAGATCACTTCTGGACACATCATGAAGGTGCCCTAATTTTCAATCAATCAACCTTATCTTGCAAGCTTCAAGAATGCCCAAATATGAAGGCTCAAGCTAATGACTATCCCACCACCCTGTCATCAAAGAGGCCTTGGATTGTTACCAGGCCTTGACAATATGTGAGCAGCTTGCAGTGGCAGTATTGGAGTATGGTGAGGCTGAGGACATCTTTGAGTTGTTGAAGCATCTGTGTCATTTTTGTGCACACTTACGGCGGCAGGAGTTTAACAATGTGAAACAGATGACATTGGATAGATATGTACTGTAGCATGGTCAAAGGCCTGAATAGCTGTGACAGTGACAAGTCACACTTAGTCATACACCACCATCTTGCATATCCATGGTAATGCATTAAGTTTTGGGGGGTCCTGACATTATGCATTATGAGCATATGTACTGTACTGTATACAGTGCTGATGAACGGCAGTGAGGATTCTACGGTGAAAAAAATGGTGGTCAGTTGTTAGGAATTAGCATGGCCATTGTGCTCAGGTTGCATGGCATGTTGTAAGGCATGCAGTGTGGCCCACTGCTTGGCGATGATGGGCTGTGTGGCAAGCAATGTTCACCACACTTTGGCAATGGTGCCATCCTTGGTCAGGATGTGAGACTTGCCCAACCGTGTGTAGTGGAATGTGCTGTTCATGCCAGGGTGGCTGAGATTGCCACCAAAGAATAGATGGGCATTCGCAGCATCTTGCTTCTCAGAGTTGATGCGAGCCTGCACAATCCCATTGAGAACTTGCTGGTAGCAAAGCCGTTCTCCAGATTCTGTGCTGAACCAGTGCCAGAATGAGGTGTCATCTGCATACTTGCCCTGTTCTTTGACAATGAACTGCAGGCCCTGGTGAACAAATGGAGGACCCAAGCATGGTGCACATCCTGCTGCTCACCTTCCACTTACACCACTTGCTCTTGAGAGCATCCCATGCAGTGTTCTTTGCTCCAGCAGCCTTCTTGTAAAACTGATCCCAGTGTTTGACAGGAATGCCATGTCCATTGATGGTGAGGAGCGACAATGACTCCCACTCATGGAAAAGTTGGTTGATGTCACCTGAAAAATTGATGCCGGGTGGATCCGGGATGCAGCAAATGTCGAATGGGAACTCTGTGTGTGGAGGTTCAAGATGGGCGATCCCCAGGAACTTGGCAGGGATTTCAATGGTGTCGTGGTGCTGCAGCCTGAGGGGGTTGGGCTCAGGCTCAGCTGAGACACAAGCAGGAGTGATGCTGCTTGCTTCTTCCTTGCCACTGATACGGCTCATTGCATCCTCAGTGGGAGTCGCCACCATCAGCAGAACACTAGTAAGCTGTGTGGTACTGTGCAGCTCTGTACAGTATGCTACAGTAGTCACAGTGTCACAGAAAGGTCCCCCCCTGTGCAGTCCTGACACAGTGACCACAGTGCTGCATAGATTAAGTAAGCTGTACAGACCAGCACAGATTTACTGAATCTGTATGGCTATATGTGCTGTGTGCCAATGTGCTACAGCACAACAGTGGACACACTATTTTTTTTTTCACTTGCACACAGTAGTTAATTTAATCATAAAAGTCTATTATTCTACAAACCATACAGAGTCTGCTACTACAGTGACACCAAACATGGCCATGGAAGACCATTGCACAGCTATGATGGCACCCCAGCAAGTCCATGACACTGATACCATGAACCCAAATGCAATGAGTGCAGGGTTGGCAGGGCCAGCAGATATGCCAACAAACCCATAGGAAGCACCATCCAATGTGACTCAAGTTGAGTGCACAAGGTGCATGAGGGCGCGCAAGGGCAAAGGTGAACAAGTTGAGGTGAAGGTTGGGATAGTTGAAGAAAAGAAGCTAGAATCATCAAGGGAAGTCAGTGGGAACATGGACACATCAGAGAAAGTGCATGAAGTACCTAGCAGCAGACCTACCCCAGCATCTACATGACAATAGGATATGTCCATGGCCTCTTGATCATCCGCAACAGGTGCAACGGGGCCATGAGGTGAGCAATAGTGCTCCACATTGACGAGGCAGGTTGGCAGGTCACATGGGCTGCCTGGGATGCTTTCCGACTAGGATGGACATGTTGGGTACGTCTGTTGCGATACCATTTGTGTATCACCCGTTCTGACTCTCCATCTGTCCAAATAGCAACTTTGATGTGCTCATCGAGTCTTCATACTCATGCAATTCAACTCACGATGGGCATGGAGCAATGAGAGGTGGTGGTGACAACCCAGGTACATTGTCCATCTTGCATTCATACCATTCATTCTGACTGACCATGTCGTTAGTTAGCCATGCCATTTCGACTTGTATTGAGTCACGGCATGTGCCACTTGTTGTGCTGTCCTCACCACTTTGTCTACCATGCATATCAACATGTTCGTGCTTGACTTGACATGCCCTTCTGTGTCTGTTGTCTCCCAACTCGGCTTGGTCCGCCAACTGGCCTACTATAATTTCCGCTCCTAGAACTTTCACCCCGGAGATGCAGATTCTTTTCCACTCCCTACAAAAGTACTTCCGGTACCTCCAATTATGCTAACGCGTACTCCATATGCTAAGCAAGGGGGAGTGTTGAACAAGTACATGGATATATTTAGATATGTAGTGTAGTTAGTAGTTCACACAGACTCTGGTCCTCCGGTATTTAAGTCCAGTCTGGTCTGGACTTTAATCATACAAGACTTTAACTCATACCACCAAGTGTGACATTAAGAGTCCTAACTACTAAGGTTAGTCCGGAGTCTTTCTGCATTACTAAATGCATGCACTCGCAACACTGAGTTGCACCAGGCTCGCCTTCTCCGGGCTCGCTGGGGCTATCCTGAATATTCATACTATGTGGTGGGAGAGGTCAACTTGCGGGCAGAAATCGAAAGAAACCTTGGCTCTATTAGCTGAGTGACTTGTATCCTGTCACACATGTTATTCATCACTGATCTGAGGTGATGTGATCTTATCATCGGCTGATCATATCTAAACGGTAATATCTTAGCATATGCATCACATCACTACTGACATATTCATCTGATCAGCACCTCAATGGTTAGGCTGGATTCAATTCGCCCATTATGGTCTAACTACGTAAGTATAATACTTATGTACTACATGGCATTTGGCCACTGTTCCTCGCGTGTGGACGTCGTGTTTGGAGACATGATCAAGGCTTCTGGATTCGCCTTGAAGCCTCGTTTCGTCGTCCGGGAGCACAATCTTGCTGTTCTTCGTTCAGACAAGGTCATGTTTAGGCAGGTGATGTGTGCAGAGGAGGTACAGCAACGGGTAGCCGCAATCCTGGATGGCCACTGTCTGTTCTCAGATGAGCTCCCGGTGAAGCTCTATGTCTTTAACCCAACCGACCCTGAGAATGGGGCGGTTGTTCACCTGGTGGTATTAATGGCGCATTGTGTGACAGATGGGGTAGCAAACAGAACTTTCATCCGTTGTCTGGTGGACACGCTGGTGAGAGGTGGACACTCGGGCTCCAAGCCTCCTCAGATGCTGTTGGAAGACAGGTTGTCGATGGTGATCCCCTCGGATGCCCTTGAGCCGCTGTATCTGCGCTCAATGAGTCCGGCGAAACGACGGTGGAGAAGGGCTGTTGGGGCTGTCATATTTTAGCTGATGATGGCCAGGAGGCAAGTAGGTGCCCTTTTTTTCCAAGTTGTCGAGGAACTCTGATGGCATGACCCAGGGCAGGTATACACTTCCATGCCGCCTTGCGCGGTTGAGGCCATGTCCTGGCTCGGTCTGGCCTGGTTCCAGCCTCGCTCACAGTGCCAGAGACGATGCGTGTCCTGACCAACTGTCGCTCGCATAACCTCACTTTTGGAAATGACTGCACTGGCGCAGGTGGTGATGACCAGGGTGCTCTACTGGCACTATCTGCGCGGCGACATTTCCAAAGAGCGGGAGCACCAACAGAGGCAGCCCCACATCCTGGCAGGTCCGCTCAACTCCCGTCCTTATCTAGACAGGGCATGGTTTGAGAAGGGCGGTGGAGGCAAATTCATACTTTCCATCAGGTTTTTCTATCATGCGCTCCCGTTCATGACCCTTGGCGAGAGGGCAGAATGATACCAACCTGGCCAACACTCAGACTGCGTTCTGTTGGACAGTGCACTACTGTTCTCAGAGCTCCTCACATTCGATTGGTTTCTGCATTGTGCAGGGCTGGTGAAGAAATGGGCGACAGGGTTCTTTGGCCACCCCTTGTTTCATGAGATTGTATGTGCTGGGAGTCTTGCATTTACTGAACATATGCACCTCGCTGTGCTTCGACAGATGAAGCATGTCGAGACCGTCGGTCACAATGGCACGCCGCTGAGCTCGGATTGCAATACGAATGCGGTGATCATGGATACTCCCATCGTCTGGGCACATGAGGGTTCCAGCATGGGTAGCATACATTCGTCATTCGATCACCGTCTAATCTCCTGGTCTGTTTCCCAGACGGACTTGATATAGCCCTCTGAGTACCCCTTGCCATCTACATGACAAAATAAAATGATAACACATGAATAGATAATGCTAATAAAGTATATATTAGCATATATAATCATGTTCTACTTTACCTGCCCTAAAGCAGATTGAGAACATTAGTAAAAACATTGTAAATCGATGTTTTTACTCTAAATAAATTCTAGAAAATTCCGAAAAATATTTCAGAACCTCCGGAACACTTCCGGAAAATCTCGGAAACCTGTCAAAGGTTAAGGATCATTTTACCTGTGTAAAATCAGTCGGATCAAGAAGTCTGAGTCTTAGTGACTAGATCTTTCTATATCCGAACTACCTTACTATTCTAAGTCTAAATCATTAGGAAGACTTAGGATCATTCATCAAGAATGAGTGACATATATCATATTCATTAACTGTATAAATACAGAGTCTTTTTGTACTTATACTGTAGAGACTCAGAAATCAAGTTCCTTTCATATCTTCTATTCTTTCATTCAACCTGACTATCAATATAGTCTGATACTCTACTCAAGTATTCTGCTAGACAGTAAGTCTCATACTGTCATTACCCCTATCGTTGTACTGCGCACCCAAGAGAGTAGTGTGAAACAT